>DF358338.1:57660-94627 GCA_000787875.1 Solanum virginianum
TCGATCTACCAGTTGCATCTTAGTATTTGACTAAATAAATTGAAAATGTTTTAATAGGCTTGGTTGTTTGTAACCCATGTTCAGCTATGAGACACGAGTATTTTATATGATTCAACTATGACATAATATTCGGACCACCAAGGACACACTTGGCCTAAGAATTCTCAGTAAAACCCCTATTACCTAGGCCATGGAATACATGGTTATGAACTTCAACTGAAATATCAAAAGGATTCCAGCCGTTACATTTATTCCATACTCTAATCATTTCGTTTAAAGTAACAATCAAAGATTTAAAGTAAATTCCAAGTTCGCAACCTTGAAATTATAGATCAAACATGGAAATAGATATAAATTCACTCAAAGCAACTACAAATAAATCCAAATATAAAAGATCCAATAAATAAATAAATAATTTATATCAATAGCATACCCCATACATGGGGATTTTAGCCACATATTCTAGAAATTATAAATTTAATACCAAATATAGCAACTACAATTATGGGTAACAAGATTGAAAATAGTTGATTATCATCGGTCAATCTACTCAAATTTTGTTTACCCAATGCTTGAAAACCCTATCAACCTTTGTACTCCAAAGAAGGAATATATTATATACTACTCTCTCTGTAAAACTAAGAAGAATGATATGATAAGTATGATATCCTTTCTAATTTACTTATATAGTCCATTCAAAAGTGTGAGATTTTATGCTACAAATTGCATTTTGGCGTTCCAGGCTGACCATCACCAATCACTCCGGCAATGCACTGAATGTGCACTTGACCGTTTTTCTCTGCATCTTATTGAGGCTTTCTCCTCTGCAACATTGGGTGATGGTTCATCACTTCACTGATATAATTCAGCGATTTGTTAAAGGTCCTATCACATCACCTTCTTGTCAAGGTTTTGGGGATTTGAGTATTGCAACTTTAGGCGATCTCTTGTGCCATTCGGCGGTGCACCAAATATAATTTGCCACATCAATTCTGACTACATTTCTGACTTAGGCTTGAACCTTGGTTGCTGCATTGCTTGGCGCTCTCTTTGAGTGTTCGATGGATCGCTGTATATATAGGTGATGCCTTTTTTCTCCGCATTCTGGCCACTACTAGACATCAATCATAATGAAAGGAAATAGACAATACATAAAAAAAACCAATCATTAAAATGCAATAAACCTATGTTATCTCAAGTCAACTACCCATGGTTCCCACAACCTCAAGTTGTTGTACTTAGTTACTCATAACTAAGGCAAAACAAACAAAAATGTACATACAAGACATAAATGAGGGTTTTACCAATAACAATGAAGAAAGTAGGCACCACAAGTTACAAACCCACAAGGTTGATTGATCTACAGTGACTACAAGGCAAGTTTTGCAATTCCCAAAATGGGTTTCCCAAAAAAAGAACAATAAACTACTCTAAAAAACTAAGAAAAGATCCATAAGGTGACTGTCCAATGTCTCCTGGTTGAACTCTCCTCTAAAAACCCAACTTAAACTATATATAGTATTTATAAAATAATCTAGAATTTATGCAGAAAAGGCAGCTAGCAACTGATAAGTCTCACAGGTACAACTCGTAGGATGACCTACGAGTCGTGGTTGAGGTCTCGTATCAAGTTCTTAGCATCATGGACTAAACTGGTACGACCCATAGGTATGTGTTGTTGCTTGAGCCACAACTCGTTTGTGCCTCTCGTAGTCTTGGTTTTCAGTCTTTGGTCCAACATTTTGGCTCTCTGATTCCTATTACGAGTCCATCTATATGAGTCATAGTAAAACTTACGACTCATAGGATGGCTCATAGGGATGACCTTCACTTACCAGATTTCTGAATTTTTGATCTCTGATTCTTGCTACGATAAACCCTAAGACTTATAGGTTGTGCTATGACACGTAAGTGTACTCATATATCCTAAGCTTTAGAAAAATCTGCAACTTTTCTTCAAAATCATACCGACCTGACATTTCTGCAAGAAAAACACAAAAACACATAAAAAGCATAAAACGTCTCATTAAGAACTCACAAAGTCCCTTGTTTTAGGCATCAAATATGCTATATTTTGATAGCACATCAACTCCCTCAACATAGAATTGTTACTTGTCCTTAAGCGATGACTCAATCTATATAGACAAAGAGAAATACATAGCAACTATACTAATGGCATATACAACAAATCCTTTGATTCAGGTACCCAACTACTATTTTCAAAACAGGATTGCAAAGTTATTAAGCAAACAAGAACATAATGAGATACCTGACAATCAAACTATGACAAGCTAAGGAGTATCAACCGTGATGGCAAAATTATTAAGCAGAACAAGAACATAATGAGATACCTGGTAATCCCAATATGACAAGCTAAGGAGCATCAACCGTGCATAATCGTTGGTATAGTCATATGCTACTTAAGTGGTGCAAATGTCCTCACTGGAAAGAGGTCCCTCATACTCACTCAAAAGTATTTAGAATTCAGGAATTGAGGAAGCATTCTCACTCTCACAATTAAAATTCAATGCATACTAACTAACACCATAGGCTTGCCTCTATACTCATCTTCTGGCTTGGTGATAAAGTGGAGTTGGATCACTTTAGGACTTACAGGCTTATAACATAGGTTCAGGGTGCTTTGCTATCCTTGAATCATGTTTACCAACACTTTTACTTTCATAATCCAACCTTTTTATCAATCCACCCTTATTCTCCTATTTTGGACTTTTCTCGAGTACTTTCTTTCTCTTTTTTAGCTGTACCTCGATTTCAAACTCATTTTTGCTACTTTTTCTCAACTCAAGGCATTTTTCTTATCTTTTTCTTCACTTGGTTCATTCCTCTTCATTTCTTTCTCAATTTCTCAACTAACTACCTTATTATTATTACTTTACCATAATAAAGGTCACCCTCAAATTAGGCTTTTAGCCTGAGGTGAAGTGCACAATATCTATGCATCAAACTAGGGCCACTAACTGCAGCCACCCTCAACTTAGGTCTTTGGCCTCAATGAAGGTTCACATATTTAAGGATAGACCAGGGACAATATCAAGATATTTCATCAAAAAAGGTTAACCTAACTAGGTATCAAGAAAAAATGAGTACATGAGAAGCTCAAAAGTTTGGAACAAGGGATTCACTCACTCATCTGGTTGGTTATTTAGCCTAAAAGTGGGTTCACTCAAGGAACTAAGGCCTAAGATCTTTTCCATGTCCACCACATCACCAACCCAATCTTAGAGTAAAAGGTAAGTTTTGGGTCTATACAAGATGCATGAATGCAGCAAAATAAGCTCACAACACACATGGCAATTGCATCCACAATCAAGTATAGACTCATAGGTCATGCCTTCAATCTTAGCTTACCTTCACAATATCAGAACAAACATTGCTAGATACTCAAAAATATATAAATGCATCAATAATCACAACCTCAAAAAGTTAGAGGGTGCCCAATTTTTTATCAGAACTTTAAAAAAACACATCTAAAAATTATGTATAAGCCAATAGATAATCACTACTATGAATTTACCTATTATCTACACTACCTAAACATGCCGGTTCAACAGAATATTAAACATCCACAAGGAAAAACAAGCATGGCAAGAAAACCTTGGGAGCAAAAATTAAAATAGGGGAAGTTATGGACTTGAGGCTACTCAAACTTCACCTTAATTCATAACTTCGCACACCCCACCAAAACATGATACTTTGTCCTCAACGTAAAAACACAAACTGAAGACGAGAAAATGAAAACATAATATAGATATATAGACATTAAAAACTAACAATTAACAAAACGAATATCCAAAACCCAATATAAGAACATTATCCAACAAAAGCAACCAAAAACCAATAGAAAAACAATATTGTCTAACATAATGACAAAATATCTATAAAGATAAATAAGAACTGGGGTCAAAAGGGGTCAAACATCATGGTGCTCAAGCACTAGTCTCTAGCTGGTCTATGAGGTCCTGGGGCATCAACTCCTACTCCGCAATAACGAAAGTACCCTTTCTATGTGGGGTGTGCTATGCTCGATCTTTTTGAATAGCCGCCAACAACAGCTACTCCTGCACCACTTCCTCGGGTATGAGCTCCTCCTGTCTTGTCTTTTTCGAGGTCAGATCTGGGTCATCACTATGCTCAAGAGGCGTCTTCTCATAGAAGTTCAGATAGTTAGTAAGCCAATCAAATGCCTTATCACCTACCGATGCTACCTCTGGGATGGAGCAGGGGCTGCCAACATCAGTAATAAGTTGGCCTTAAACTTGGGCAACTCCTCAGTAACCGCGCTTGCGTTGGTAGGGATAGCTCCCTCAAGCCTCCTGTGGACTCTAGTCTCAATTGCATCAATCCGGGCATCCACCGCTCAGATTCTCTCATCAACTAAGTCTCAGGTGAATGTCTTCATACTCTCTTCAGAGTCCCAAACAGTTTGATCAATCAATGGCCGGACTCATGCTGACAACTCACATAGTCTTCCCTCTGCTACATCCACCCTGCATAATAAAGCCTAAAATGTAACAACAGAGAAAAGAGGGTCAACCTATAAAGTAGATACTACTGGTGTTGGAGTGCTAGAGGATGGTATAGACTTGATCTCAACCGCTAGTGTAAGCTCTATAGTAGCTAAAGTAGTACCGGTAGTAGCTGGAGATGAACCTGGAATCTGAGGCTCTACCGGGAATGGCTTTGGGATAGTTGGAGGAGTTGCTCGTGGTAAGGTCACCGAATTCTCATCAGCCTTTATCAGGCTGGGATCCATATTATGTATAGCCTCTACATGAGGGTCCCAATGAGGGTCGATAGGAACACATACTATACTACATAGTGGATCTGAACGGAAAATCGCAGTGAGGTGTTCATTTGAGCTGCAACCTCGTTAATTTGGTCTAAAATGATCCGGGCCCAATCTATAGCATAATCAGCTAGAATGCTGGCCAATAATACAGCTCTCTTGAGGGTGATCACATTATTCATGAAGGTTGGCCTAATATGCCAACGGATAATGGACCACCAAAACTTGGCCCGAAATAAGAGGTGGGCTTTAACTATAAGATCTGCATGGTTTATAACCCACGTTAGCTCGACACTTGCCTCGTAGATTTGGCTGGCTATCCACTATAGTAGCTCTGTCCTGGCCCCAATGACCTTTCCAGTCACTGGTCTCCTCATTTTATCAATACAACCATCGTACTCCGCGGTAGACTGAGGCACTCTATAAATGGGCCCAAACTGCACTTGTCGGATGATCTCCTCCAAGATATCAACTTTCCTCCTTCGAACTGTCACCACCTATAGCATCGGCTTCTTATTCTTCGGCAATCCCCGATGGAGTGTAGTAAGATACACCGCATAGAACTCACGGACTGCGTAAGGGGCATATTTGCCAACTTCTATGTGGTCCACTGTAGTTCGTTCTCATCCAACCCAACATCCAGTTTGAGTACTCTATCCAAGCCTAAGGCATTCAATCTAGACTCCTCATGAAATTGGCAGACCAGTTTGATTTGCCCCTTAGGCTCCAACTCCTGGTCGTATATTTCTTTCATCCCTTAGACACACCATCTACGGTCATCTAGGGGTTGGGACTGGACTTTCTCCTGTTGGGTCTGGGAGGTACTCTTTGACTCTGATTTCGACCCTGAGTGTGAGGGGGTCATTTGTAGTAGGCTGCTATCTGACCCCTCCTAGTTACCCTGTTGTTCCTCCTCTTAAGACTAGGCCCTCTGAATGCTCAGTCTCGAAAAATTCATCCATTAACCTCCATTGGAGAGTTGCATGTTTATCTTTAGGGGCATTTTATCTGCAAACAAATGACAGAGAACATATAAGTTTAAGATGTTTGATCCATTAACACATATAACAAAGAACAAGAAACAAAACCAAATCAAAAATAGATAGTCACTGATGCAACTGCAGGTTTGCAGATACGAGTGCAGTTATGACTCGTAGGGTGACCTATGAGTCATACACCATCCTCGTAGAACAACAAATCCTATGGAAATGCTTTCTGATCTTATATATAAGGCATAGTTATGACTCATAGGGGGACCTATGAGTCGTAGTCTAGGCTCGTACCCATTTTCAAAACTCAGATGCTTACGAGAACCTCACTATGAGTCATAGTAGGCACTATGAGTCATATGTTAGTTTCACATAAGAAACCTAAAGAAACCACATATGACTGAAGCTTACTACGAGGGACCCTTAACACTCATAGAGGAACCCACGAGTTGTAGGAGTGCCTCATAGCAGTAAACAGAAGGCACTAGTGGTGCCTAAAATTTTCCCACAACAAGCATAAATCAAACACACTATTCAAAACACTTGACACACAACAACAATATCAAATACTTAGCACATAAGCAATCCCTCAACAACATCAGATATTCAGAACAACCATCATCCCTAAGAATCAAATTACTTCTAATAAAACTTTAAGCACACCGAAAGCAAAATACTCTCCGATCCCACACTTGATATCAATAGGACATTCAATAGAAATACAATAGTCATTCAGATCATTTCAATCAAGTCTAACAGATTGACACCTATGGAATATACCTACACTAATCAATTTTATAATTCCGAAAGTAATTGATCAATCCTTAGACCCAAATAGGCCTTACACTAAAGGAATTAAGCATTTACATAATCACAACCACCTACTAAAGAATTTCAAACAAGGTTCAATTCATTACAACATCTTTCAAGGCTCACCAACCCTAGGTTTTTAAGATTATAGCAAAGTATCATCAAAGGTGCTTAAAATTTCATAGTTAAACACATACACACTTATTTATAGCATAACTCACCATCATAGTGCAGTAAGATTAACCAAGGAACTTACCAAATTGAAGAAAAATGAACCAGTGAACTGTAGATGAAAAAGCAAGCTGAAACCCTAGAAAATAATACCCTTGCCGAAATCTTGGCCGGAAAATAACATGGGTGATTGGAGTTTTAATCACAAAATTGATGTGGATAATGAAAAAGGGTTTCCTATCACCTATAGGGTTATAAAATGAATTTGGGGGGTCAAATTTTATTTTGACTCATTTTTAAATGAAACTAGGTCAGCTTTTTTAAAACTTCAGATCAAGGCTATGAGACCCCAACTATGAGTCTTAGACTGTCCTAGGACTTGTAGGTCCCAATCTTGTAGCAGATCCAACACTTATATAAATTTAGGAATTATACCTAGGCACTACGAACCCCTTTTATGACTCGTAGAGGACTCTACGAATCGTAAGGTTGAGTCGTACTGTATATGCTA
Organism: Solanum virginianum; assembly: GCA_000787875.1. Taxonomy (NCBI): domain Eukaryota; kingdom Viridiplantae; phylum Streptophyta; class Magnoliopsida; order Solanales; family Solanaceae; genus Solanum; species Solanum virginianum. Next base: position 64,949 of record DF358338.1, read on the forward strand.
ACTTTTGATACTCACTGATTATCTCTACGATGCATGACTACGAGTCATAGTGAGGACTATGACTTGTAGGCCTGATCGTAGAGGATACTCCAATTGCTATTTTTTATATCTTCAGTTCTTAAATTTTCACCTGCAAGCCAAATCTCACACCACAATAATTCTAAAAATATTGCAACTGCACCAGTGTCTTTCAATCATAAAAACAAACTCACCCCTTCTAGCTAAGAATCTAAACAATCAAAAACACTTAAAATAAGGCAACAATTATAAAAAAAATGCTTGGGTTGCCTCTTAAGGAGCGCTTATTTAATGTTGTGGCTCGACTTTATCATCTTCCTTCATCAACTAACATTTAGGGTCCACACCTCACTCTTGCACTCATCTGGGTGTTTCATGGATTGGCGAATATTAAACACGACCTCTACATTATTAACCCTAAATTGTAGTTGACCTGACTCCACATCCACTAGGGCTCTCCCAGTGGCTAGAAATGGTCTCCCAAAGATGATAGGCACCTCAAAATCAACTTCGCAGTCAAGGATCACAAAATTTGCAGGAATGATGAGTTTATCAACTTTAACAAGCACATCAGAAAAGGATTCCTTGCGACATTTTATTGGTTTGATCCGCCATAAGCAACCTCATTCTTGTCGTAGTAAGAGTACCAAGGCAAGCATTTTGAATATGGCAAGAGGCATGAGATTGATGCTCGCACCTAAGTCACACAATGCTCTTGCGAACTCAACATTACCAATGGTACAAGGGATGGTTAATCCATCGTGGGCCTCTCATTTTCACACAAGGCATTTGCTCATAATAGCACTACATCATTGGAGTTCTTGTCAGAACTCTTGGCTTAAAGTACATTTCTTAACATACCCGGGCATTTTCTCCAATGCCTCTAGAAGGGGAATGTTGATGGAGAGTTGCTTCAACATCAAGAGGAAGTGTTTGAATTTTCCCTCCTCTTCTTTTTTATTCAGCCTTTGAGGGAAAGGAGGAGGGGGTTTAGGAATTGATTTTAATTTCTCGGGCTCCTTTGCCTCTTCTTGTTGCATCCCAACAACCTTTGGATCTTCTCCCTTAACCATAACTTCACCACCAAGACCCTTTTCCTCAACTTCATCCATAATTACTAACATAGGTGGGATCTATGGTGCTGTTGCCACTCTTAGTCATCATCTCCATACAATGCCTATCATTCTTTGGGTTTTGAATCGTATTACTTGGTAGGGTGCCTTTTGCCATTGGTTCAATTATGAAGAAAATTGCCCGAATTATTGTTCTATTTGCTTAATGGACATCGAGTAAGACTTTATTTTTTGGTTAATACTTGAAATATTCACTTTCATTCCCTTTAAAGTCTCATCTTGGTGGTCGGCTTGCTTCAACAACTTTTCAAACATTTTTTCAATCCTGGAGTTGCTTGACCCTGCATCACGATTGTGAGGAGGCACATAGGGACCATTCCTATAGCCTTCTATTATTCCCTATTCTGTATCTGGCACACACACTCTCTCTCTTTCATAGTATCCGCTCCAGTTGTCTCTATACATCCCATTATGATTGAGGTTCTGACCTTCATTCCCTGAACCTTACCTCCAATAGTCCGAATTGGACCCTTGGGGGTTGTTCTGGAAACCCACTGCTTGGTTGCTTACAAAACATGCATCGTCATCAAAGAATGGATTATCATATATAGGAGCCTTGGGTGGTTAGTGGGTGACTAGGAAACCTGTTGCTTGGTTGTTTACAAAACATGCACTTTCATCAAAGAATGGATCAGCATAGACGGGAGCCTTCAGAGGTTGGTGGGTGACTGCTTTGACACTTGCTTGGTTTTGCTTTAAAACCAAGTCCATACTTGTGCGAAGTTGAGCAAGTTGTTCCATGATCTCTTCGTTCACCTTTTCTTACTTATTGTTGGTGTTAACTACACAAAAAGGTTTCATCGCACCTCATTCTTGTTGACACCATCCTCTATTTATTTTGACCACTTGCTCCATCCTTTTAGCTATCAATGCAAAAGGTTGGTCTAACAACATGTCTTCCATAATTGTGTCGACACAAGCTTGATTATTCTCATCAAGTGCCCGATAGAAATCTCAACCAAGGCATTATCAACAATATTATGATTAAGGACCATCCTCAAGCATTTAATGAATCTCTCCCATTTTTTGCTAATAGAATAACCCAACAATTTCTCAAAGTTGTTGATTTGGTCCTTGAGCTTCAACTTCTTAGATCTTTGGAAATATCTTTCAAGGAATACTCTTTGAAGGTTAGCCCAACCTGTGATAGTATCCAGAGGAAGCTCGGATAACTATATAGCTACATTGCCAGTCAATGACAATGAAACACTCTTAAACCAACAACATTAAGAGAAGGTTTTGTGTCCCCATGACACTCTTACAAACAAACACCACATTTTGAAGAAGAACGATGGGGATCCTTCAAAGGTAGCCCTGTGAATAGTCCGTGATTTTGGAGCATTTAGAGCAATCCACTCGATATCATGAACTTAGTATCTGCCAGTAAAGGAGGCAGTACTATGGCATTGGTAACGTCCATAGCCATAGGGTGCAATCGATATTGATTCCATCCATAAGCATTTTTATTGAAGTCCCTAAGTTGTGGCCTGTGACCCCTTTGTTGTGGATTCTCCTTTCTTCCCATATCCTCATTCATATTCATATCCTCCTCAACCTCGATATCCTCATTCATTTGAGCTATTCTTCTTGGAAGTTGATGGATCTCCAAATTGGGTGGAGCAAAGGGATTACCTTGACTCTTTGTGTTGGGTATACAACTTAGTACACCCTATAAATAAAATCAAACAACAAAAACAAAAAAAACAAAAATAAAATATACGTGACTCTAGAAATCACTACTAGAACTAACTAATATGAAATCAAAATAAAATCTAGTTGTATTCCCTGGCAATGGCACCATAATTTTTGATAAACTTTCTATTTATATTATCTTGATGTTCACGCTCCAACAAGAAAGCGATCATTGTCAGCAATTAACCTAACCAAAGGTCTGGGTCAAATCCACAGAGAATACAGTGCTTGACTATAAGACTTCACTACTAATTGTTCCAAGCATCAATATCTAAAATCTCTAAATGGGGGTGTGGGGGGGGGGTTTGTGATTCAAAAACAAAAGTAAAATTATGACTTATACTACTACCCACAAAAATACTCAATTTTAGGGACAACTTTAGAATTATGTTCCCCATGGTTTATTGACTCAATTACCCTAGGTAACATAACCACAATTGAAGATTAGCATGTAGTATGGTAACTTAGGTTCTTCTAGCCCTCTTCTGAAGGTGAAGGTGGAATTCGACCATGGCGCTTGGTCGCCAACCATGGTGTGCCGAATAACTGTTACCAATTGTCTGAGTCATCCTCCTATTGGTCAGGTTCGGTTGATTAGACGAGAAGAAATTGATCGAATCCTGTCACCTTCTTCCCTTTTTCTATTCGTCACTGCCTTGGTCAGGATCGTGATAGTAGGTGGGGTTTTGTGTTGGCCACCACCAAACATCAATGATAATGAAGAGAAATAGATAATAAATGTAAACCCCAATCATAAAAATGCACTAAACATAGGTTATCTCAAGTCAACTACCCATTGTTCCCACAACCCTAAGTTGTGGGTGCTTAGCTACTCATGGCTAAGGCAAAATAAGCAAAAATGCACATACAAGAAAGAAATGAGAGTTTTACCAATAACAATGAAGAAAGTAGGCACCAAAAGTTGCAAACCCAAAAGCTTGATTGATCAACAATGTGTACAAGGAAAGATTCGCAATCCCTAAAATGGGTTTTCCAAAAAAAGAACAATAAACTACTCTAAAAAACTAAGAAATGATCCAAAAGGTGATTCTCCAATGTCTCCAGGTCAAACTCTCCTCTAAAAACCTAACTTAAACTATATATAATATTTACAAAATAACCCTGGAATTTTTCAGAAAGCACAGCTGGCAGCTTTTGATAAGTCTTGCAAGTACGACTCATAGGATGACCTACGAGTCATAGTCAGAGTCTCGTATTAGGTTCTTGGCATCTTGGACTAAACTGGTATGACCCATAGGTAGGAGTCATTGCTTGAGTTACGACTCATATATTCCTCTCGTAGTCTTGGTCTTCAGTTTTTTGTCCAATATTTTAGCTCTCTAATTCCTACTACGAGTCCACCTATACAAGCCATAGTGAAACTTATGACTCATAGAAATGACCTCCACTTTGCAAATTTTTGAATTTTTGGTCTCTGATTCTTACTATTACACACCCTATGACTTATAAGTTGGACTACAACTCATAAGTGTACTCATATGTCCTAAACTTCAGCAAAATCTGCAACTTTTATTCAAAATTATGCCAACCTAACTTTTCTACAAGAAAAACACAAAAAACATGTAAAACTCAAAAAAAGTCGCATTAAGAACTCACAAAATCCTTTGTTTTAGGCATCAAATATGTTGTGTTTTGACAACACATCACGTGTCACATCTAGGCCCTAGGCTTGGGTCATAAGAAACTTAGTATCAGAGCACTAGGTTGATAGATTAGAGTCCAACACACCACATCGATTAGAGTCCTATTCATAGTTGTGAAGCACACCATGACTATGCATAGGAGGCTATGAGATGTTTTAGGAAATATTTCACTTCTTCCTAATCTATGTCATGCTATAGAGTTAGATCCCCTAGGGATTATTGGTAATTCCTAATCGTTACATATGTGTCAACCTACTCAAGATGGTGCCATAATGAATACGGAGCTCTGTAATGCTCTATGGGATGTGGCTAAAATAGTGACAAAATTGGTAACTCACCTCTATCAACAAGTGTGTGCTCTCGAGACTTCTAGTGGTGAAATGAGAGGTAGTGAGGGTAAGAGGGTCCATAATGTTAGTAAGTTCCAACACCTCAATTGTAGAGGTGTTGCTGGTGTGATGCCTTATGTTAGGTGCCAAAAATATGGTAGAGACCACCATCATGCTTGAAAGGTACTAGTACTTGTTATGGTTGTGAGAAGATGGACCATACGAAGAAAGAGTGTCCTTATAAGCGTAAAAGGGGTAAAGGAGGGGATGAGGGGGTTGTGAGGAAGACCAATGCTTGTTATGGATGTAATGAAGTGGGTCACAAGCTAATGGATTGTCCATATGTTCGAGGGAAGTGTAAGGGTAGTCGACTTTTAGATCAAGGTGGTCATATTGATCAAATGGCTTAAGGAGGATATGAGATGCCCAATGTTATTATTGGTAAGTTGAAGTTTCCTAGGCTTTGTTGTGTATGCATTGATAGACCCGGTATGCTACTACTTCTTTTCTATTGTTTTTGGTTGCTAGTGAGGCCCCTTGTGTGCCTGAGTTCTTGTGTAGTCCTTTGGTTTTTATCCTATTGTTGAGTATATTATTGCTAGAAGGTTCATAGATATTGATCCGGGTTTGTATTGCATTAGGTCTTACTTTATGGCTTGTTGGAGTTGGTATGGTGGATTTTGATGACATTAGAGGGATAGAATAATTGCTTGCATCTTGTGTCTTCATGGATAGTGGAACCCATAGAATTAGATCCTGAATTCCTAACGAGCTCGTCTTGAGTGGGAGATTGTTGAATGGTAGCAAGAGAGGTTAGTCCATTTCTTGTCATAGGGTGCAGTTAGTCTCTAAGGGGTTGCATTTATCATCTTATGAGAATTAGAGGTGTTGAACCTAAGTTCTTTTGTTATTAGAATTGTTGTTAGTGGTAGGTAAGGCCTTGAATATCCTTTTCGGCATTTCAAATTTGGGGTAGTGTCATTTGGTTTGACTAGAACACCAGTTATGCCTATAAGTCTCTTAAGTAAGATCTTTAGTCCCTAACCTAATAGGCTTATCATGGTTGTGGTGATAATATAATGGTTTGTGTTCCCTAATGAGGTAGTGCATGTGAGTCATTTGAGGGTAGTACTACAAAGTTTAAAGAAGAAGGTTTGATGCTAAAAAGGAGAAGTAAGAGTTTGGTTGTAAGAAGTTACCTTCCTGGGTTGTGTGGTACCCAGTGATGGTATTAAGGTGGACCCTAGTAAGACGAAGGTGATTAGAGATTAGCTTAGACCTTTACTTCATCGGACATTAGGAGCTTCTTGGGGCTTAGTGGGCTATTATCGGAGTTTGTGAATAAGCTCTCTTCTAATGTTTATCTTATGACTTAGTTGACCCTAAGTAAGGCCAATGTTGTGATTGATGTGTTGAGTGGGGTGATTTGATAGGTCTAGGAGTTGATATTTCTTGTGTTATTTCTTGGTGTTAGTAGGATTCATGTGTTTGAGGGTTGATCCTTGATTCCTTCCAATCAAGGAGGCTTAATACTATTTTCAAGAAAATCTATATGGATTTTGCTTACTTTAATTTGGGATTTTGAATATTATAATTTCTAAAGTTCTATTGATGCATGGGTAGTGTTTATTTGATGATTTTAATGTGATTTAAACTATTATATGAGGATTTATTTTGGGTTTATGAAATTCTGGCATTCATGTACATGGATTATTTTGAGAAATTATGTTATGGGTTAAGTCCAACTTTGTTTTATGGTATCGTTTTTGACAAAATGTTGGTTATGACAATATTGTGATCACACATATGTCTTGGGTTTCTGTCTCATTGAGCATTTGGTGTGCTTGCACCATTTTGTGTATGAATGAGCTATTCCTATGAATGAATATTATGACTATGAAATAATGATTTTGGCATTTGAGCCTAAGTATGAATTATTATGAATGGTGTTTGACTTTTAAGCCCAATTATACATTGAAATGATTTGGAAAAAAATGAATATTGCCTCTTTGAAAGTATGTAAATGTGTATTATAAGTATTCTTGTGGGATGACGACTTAGCACCGATGGATTGAGAAGGGGGTCTATAAGGGTTACCCTATGTTCTTGTTGCATAGAATCTTGTGTTGTGATCTTGGTTGGACCTAGCTTGATAGGTTTGAGGTCTTGAGGTAGTTTGGCCATTTCCATAGTATGCTTTTGATAAGTGTAGAACCCGTAAGGTTGTAATATGATAGTTAAGTATGGTCGATCTATTTGGTCAACTACTATGGGGTTGTAACTTCTCTAAGGTTAATTTGAAGTTTGGGTTTTGTTCTCAAGTGTGGATGAAGGTAGGTAATATCCCTAAGTATCCTTTAGAACTAGGAATGAAAATTTGAAATATAGGTGGAGTTGTTTGGTTAGCTTATGCACCGGTGGTGTTTCTGGATTTCTTGAATAGAGTTTTAAAACCCTACCGTGATATAGATTGTGAATCATTTAGGGGTAGTGTTGCAAGTCTTGGAGGATGAGAGATTGTTGCTAAATATGATAGGTGTCCATTGTAGATAGCAAGAAGGTGGTTAGCAATCTTTAAGCATTATGAAATGAGTGTGCATTATTTTTCCCTGGTAAGGCTAATGTTGCGGTCAGTGCTCTAGGTAGCCTAGCATGTGTTGTTGATGGTGGCAAGGAGGAGACTAGTGGGGTCCATCAGTTGGGTAGATTGGAAATTAGGTTGATGGAAGTTGAGCATGGTGGTGTAGAATTCTTGGTGGTTCAAAATCTTCCTTGGTTAAGAGGTCTAGATTAAGCAAGGCCTTGATTCCGCCTTATTAGGGTTGAAAGTTTTGGGTAGAAAGATGGTAGACTGGAGGTAGTCTCCCAAGGGGAAGATAGTAGTTCGTGGCGACAAGTAAGATGGGTATGGTTAAGGTTGACAAACGAGTTATGGTTGTGAGTCCTTATAGGATGAAGAGAGAAGTTGGTAAGATTGCATAAGTTGGGGATTACCTATGGATAGGGGTTTGGTTAGTCCGGTTCTTCATGCTTCTAGGTTGATAGAATGTGTTTGTGACTCTAGTGCTATAGAACTCCTTGAGATGATGGGTGACATGGAGGATAAGTTGGCTTAGAAGGAGGTTCCGATGGAGGTATTGGATGGATGAGTAGAGAAGTTGATTGATGAGGATTTAGTGTTTGTCAAGGCCCTTTAGAAGAGTCGTGTATTCGTATGTGTTTCTCGGGCAGCCAGTGCGGGCATGAAGAAGCAATATTCATATTTCTTTCATTCTATTCAAGCTTATGGTGTCATGTCAAGTCCTTTTCTATGATTCTAAGTCTTATGTTTCAGCCCCTATGTCATTCATATGCATTCATGTTAAGTTCACAAATTTATAATGATTTTACACTTATGTTGAGATTTTGAAAAAAATGGTATTTTAAATGTAATGTTGCATTCTTGTTGGGGCTGATGTGTTCACGATTACTCTTTTCATGTACGTTTCTTCTATATATGGGGACGAATGTTCCCAAGGGGGAGATATTGAAACGACCCCAAAAGTGCCAAAAAATATTTCTTGAAATGCCCACAATTTTAAATTTCGTATATCTTAAAATCTTTTTGCTATTCGGAAATTAGACTTTATATTCTTGTTCAAGTGGTCCAAACTAGGGAAAAAGGTTTAAGCTCAATTTAAAAGTAAAAGATTAGCAATTTCAATTTTCATAAATTTTTTTAGCCAGAATCGATCCGTGACAACCCCGTGATGCGCAGCTATTACAGACATTCTTTTGTTGGCCTATGCGACAGGTTTACGTTGCTGACCAGACACAGACCTGTGTATTTTGTTGCCAGTGATTTTTGCCTCGGTCTAAGGCTTTTGGGTCTTGGGCCTAAGTTTTTCCAAACGTGTTTTTACCTATACTTAGCCAAATTTCACCTCATATTATCCAAAAACATTTCCCAATATTCACTCAAACACTTAGCCATATTTTCACTCCAAAATTCAAGTCCCAAACCCTCATCCTAAGCTAAGGTTCTCCTTCAAGGTTCTTGTTCAAACTTCAAGTCTCCATCTCCAATCTTTACCAAGTTCATTCAAGTCTCAAAATCTCATCCGGAACTAAGGTTTTCCTTCATGGTTTTTCTTTAAGATTCAAGTCTCTATCTCCAATCTTCGCCAAATTTATCTCCAAGCTAAGGTATATGGGTTTCTTTCATGGGTTTTTTTCACCCATGATACCTAAGCCTCCTTTTACTCAAATTGCATGATTTAAAGTTGATTTACAAATAGGTCTTGTTTATTATGAAATTTACTGCATACTATGTTAAAGCTATGTAAAGTATGATTATTTTTCTATGTTTTGAACTATAAATTTTTAATCTATTGTAAGATTTGATGAGGGGTTTTGATATATATTTCTAGAGGGTGTTGCAAGGTGTTGATTAATGATTTTATAACAGGTTTTCTTGCATGATTTCACCTCTATATTTCATGGTTTTATACTAGCATTAAACACCCTCTACGTATTTGATAAAATGTCCGAATGTGGTTTCTTAAGGAGTTGAAGGTCTAAAGCATGAGATATGATATAATTGACTATATGATGATGAAATAAGCTTATGTACATAATACATTCAATATAGAGTATTGTATTAGACCGTGCTCGATCCGGGTGACCTAGTTGAGGGGTCAACATTTCAACCACTAGGGTGATGGGTGATATCATCACTAACCTTGATGAGGGGTTTGTACCTCACACACTAGGGTGATGGTTATTATCATCACTAATCTAAATGTCATATTATTATAAGCATGCCTATTGCCTATTGTTATGCATTTTGATTATGATGCTCAATTCTTGTTTACATTGCATCCTACATACGTAGTACATTCAAACATACTAACGCATACTCTATGCCTACATGAAGTCAACATGTAGGAACTGGTGCTCAAGTTGATCATCCTCCTCCTCCATGTGGCTAGTTCAGTACTATCAAGCTAGTTGGTGAGTCCTCCACTCCGGGGACCCTAGTCTATGATCCTCCTATTATGTATTGAGACATTATTCTTTATTCTCTATTTGACCATGAGGGTGAGCTCAGTTACTTTGTCTTGGCCCTCGTTCTTTTCTATGTATAGAGGTGTTTGTTGGACATATTATGCATCTATGCTAGGAGCCTTGACTCTATTGTTCTTTATGTCTATGATACGAGTTTGTCTCTTGTCTTTTGATTATGATGTTGTGCAAGCTTTCCCCTAGTCCCGTTGCCCCTATTCTTATTCTTTTATGTTGTATCTATTACTTTCGCGAACAAGGATGAGTAATGATATTATAAGAGGCTTGCTTGGGGTATCTTTGGGTTCCCATCGTGCCGTGTCATCTCTAGGCCCTAGATTTGGGTCATGACAACAATTTACAAACCTTATTGGTTCACACGAATTTTGCCTTCTTTTGTGTTAAGTTTTTCTTAGGAGAAGCAATAGAAGAGAAACCATTTGCAAAGCTCCGTTAATAACCCGCCAAACCCTAGAAACTTCTAATGTTCAATGGAGTCAAAGGTCTAGGCCAATTTCTAATCACCTCCATTTTCTTAGGATTCACCTTAATGCCATCACCCGACATCATATGCCCGGAGTCAAAGGTCTAGGCCAATTTCTAATCACCTCCATTTTCTTAGGATCCACCTTAATGCCATCACCCGACATCATATGCCCTAGAAAAGCAACCTCTTTCAACCAAAACTCACATTTCTCATATTTTGCATACAACCTCTCCTCCCTCAAGATTTGCTACACCACCCTCAAGTGATCCACACGATCTCCTCACTATAGGAGTAAATCAAGATATCATCAATAAAAACCACCACAAGCAAGTCAAGGTAGGGTTTAAAAATCCTATTCATGAGATCCATAAATATAGCCGGTGCATTAGTCAACCGAAAGGACAATAACCACAAAATCAAAGTGATCATACCTACTCTGGAAAGCCATCTTGGGAATATCATGCTCCCTCACATTCACTTAATGATACCTGGACCGAAGATCAATCTTAGAGAAGTGAATAGCCTCTTGAAGTTGATCAAAAAGGTCATCAATCCTTGGTAGAAGGTACTTATTCTTTATTGTGACTCTATTAAGTTGCCGGTAATCAATGCACATTCTAAGAGAACCATCCTTCTTCTTCACAATTAACAATGGTGCACCTTTAGGTGACTTACTAAGCCTTATAAAACCCTTTTCCAAAAAATCCCTCAATTGCTCCTTCAACTTCACATGGGTCATACGATAAGGTGGAATATAAATGGGTTGAGTATCGGGAATGAAGTCTATACCAAAATCTATTTCTTTTTTGGAGAAACATAAGGAAGCTCATCGGGAAAGATATCAAGGAACTCATTAACCACCGGAACTGGCTCAATAGGAAGGACTTTGGAATCAACATCCCTAACCTTCAATAGATGATAGAGATAACCTTTAGAAATCAACTTTTGGACTTTAAGACAAGAAATGAATCTACCCTTGACCACCATATCACAACCTTCCCACTCAAGGATGGGTTCATTAGGGAATTGGAATCTAACCCTATGGGTTTTACAATCAATAGAAGCATTATATACATGGAACCAATCTATCTCAAGAATGACATCAAAATCCACTATATCTAATTCAACAAAATCACAAGGCAAGACTTTATGCAAAATAAACACGAAACAATTTCTATTGACTCTTCTAGCAACTATGGATTCACCAACGGGGGTAGACACTTCTTAAGGTTCACACAAAAATTTGGGACTAACATGATGATTTTTGGCAACAAAAGGAGTAATAAAAGAAAGTGTGGCACCCGGGTCTATTGATGCATACACATCAAAATCAAAAACCTTTAAAATACCGGTAACAACATCGGGCATCTCATCAACTCCTTGTCCCCCTTGAAGAGCATAGAATCTATTTTGCCTTGGTTCACCCCCTTGTTGGCCTCCTTTTCCCCTTTCACCCGTATTTGCACCTTGGCCTTGTGGACAACCATCTCTACCTTTGCTTTGAGCATAAGGACAATCAATAACTTTATAACCTATCACACCACAACCAAAGCAAGCATTAGAATTCCTCAAACGTAGACCACTATGATTCATTTCACAACTTGGACATCTAGGTTATACTATCCCTCCATTAACATATTGGAATCTTTGATTAGGCACCCTATCATTAACAAACCTCTTGTTGGAAGCATTGGACGACCCTTGGTCTTGGAACTTGTGGCCTTGAGAAAATTGACTACCCTTTGAACCTTGGAACCCACCTTCCAATAGAGCCCTCTTGGGCACACCAACCCTTTTCTTTCTAAGTTGTTCCCCCTCTAGTTGCTCTACATATGTCATGAGCCGAGAAAAATCCATATCCCCTACTAGCATAGCGGTATGACACTTCTTATTAACCAAGTCAGATACACCTGACACAATTTGTTCTTCCTTGACCTAGTCTTGGCAACTGATTGTAGAGCATACTTGGAGAGTTGGTTGAACTTGAGGGCATTTTCATGACCCAAGCCTAGGGCCTAAATGTGACATGACAAATGAGGGACCCGAAGGGACCCCAAACAAGCCTCCTAACTTGTCATTACACATCATTGATCGTTAAAGCATATAAAAGGCATAAAGAATAAGAATAGGAGTGAAGGAGCTAAGGGAAAGCTTGCAAAACATCATAATCAAGAGATAAGGAATCAAAGCTCATATCATAGATACATAACATGTCCAACAAACACCTCTAATACTTAGATAAAAGTGAGGGCCAAGACAAAGCAACTAGCTTACCCTCATAGTCAAAATAGAAATAAAGAAGGGCGTCTCAATACATGATATGAGAAACATAGACTAAGGTCCCCGAAGTGAAGGACTCATCAACTTGCTTGAGAAGAACCAAACTAGCCACATGGTGGAGGAGGAGGATGGTCAACTTGGGCTCCAGTTCCTATATAGTAATATCATATAGGGAAGAGTATGTGTTAGTATGTTTGAATGTACTAAGTATGTAGGATGCAATGCAACAAAAGATAAGCGTTATAATCAAAATGCATAGTAATAAGCAACATGCATAATGAAACAATGTGGCATATATGATTAATGCATAAGTAAAACATGCTTAAGTAGTTCATGCTCACATAGGATATTATATGTGTAGAAGAGACTAAGCTAGATTTCCAAAGTACAAACCCCTTGGTTAGTTGATGATGGTTTCACCCCATCATCCCGGTGGTATGGTACAAACCCCTCACATAGTTGATGATAATTACACTTATCACCACGGTGGTGAAGTACAAACCCCTCACATGGTTGGTGAGTACAAACGCTTGCCTCGATTGATGAGTACAAACCCCCATCTCGGTTACCTGGGCTCTTGTCCCCCCAGATTAGGTATGCTCTAATGCAACACTTTATATAGAGTATATTATATACATAAACTTATTTCATCATTGTATAGTTAATCATGTCATATCTCATGCTTTGGACCTTCAACTCCTCAAGAAACCATATCCGGACATTTTATCAAACACTTAGAGGGTGTGTAATGCTCATATAAAACCATGAAATATAGAGATGAAATCATGCAAGAAAATCCATTGTAAAACCATCAGTCATCACCTTGCAACACGCATAAGGAACATACATCAAATCCCCTCCTTAAATCTTACAATAGATCAAAGATTTATAGTCAAAACATAGAAAAACAGTCGCAATTTCTTATAACTTTAACATAGTGTGCATTGAATTTCATAATGAGCAAGACCCATTTGTAAATCAACTTTAAATCATGCATTTTGAGTAAAAGAAGGCTTGGGTATTAGGGGTGAAAGGAACCAATGAAAGAAACCCACATATCTTATCTTGGAGCTGAACTTGGTGAAGATTGGAGATGGACACTTGAAGCTTGAAGAATAACCTTGAAGGAAATCGTTATTTCCGGATGAGGGTTTGAGACTTGAATTTAGGAGTGAAAATATGGCTAAGTGTTTGAGTGAGTATTGGAGAATATTTAGAAAGATATGAGGGTTAAATAAGGCTAAGTATAGGTAAAAACATGTTTCAGAACACTTAGGCCGAAGACTTAGAAGTCTTGGACCGAACAAAAAAATAGGCACTTTTTCCGCTACGTGGATTCCTCTGTGGAAATCGCACTTTAAAAAATTATAATTGCTAATCTTTCAATCTTAAATTGGGGTTAGACACTTCTCCCCATATTTTGACCCCATGAACAAGAATATTAAGTTAGATTTTTGATATTGCATACGAATTTTGAGATATATAGAATTTAAAATTCTGGGCATTTCGAGGCTCATTTTTGAGAACGTTTTAGGATTATTTCAATATCTACCCATTGGGAACATTCGTCCCCGAATGTAAAAGAGACATATAAGACAAGAGTGATCAAAAAGAAATCAACCCCAATAAGAATGCAACATTACATTTAAAATACCATTGTCAAAATCTCAACATAAGTGTAAAATCATCATAAACTTGCCAACTTAAACAAGAATGCATATGAATGATATAAGGGCTAACATATAAGAATTGAAATCACATAGGGGACTTGGAATTGGTACCTTAGGCTTTAGTGGAGTGGAAAAGATAAGGATACTGCTTTTGCATGTCAACTTCGGCCTCATAAGTAGCGCTTTCGATTTGTTGGTTCCTCCAAATGACATTAACAGATGCCACCTCCTTGTTCCTCAATCTCTTAACTTGTCTATCCAAAATTTGAACCGGAGTCTCCTCATAAGTCAAATTATTCTCAACAGCACCTACAACATCAAGAGCCTCAATATCATTAGGATCATCAACACATTTTCTCAAAATAGAGACATGGAACATCGGATGAACCAAATTCATTTCACTAAGCAACTTCAATTTATAAGCTACCTTGCTAACCCTCCTCAATACCTCAGAAGGACCAACTTCTCTTGGACTCAACTTCCCTTTTTTACCAAAATGAATCACACCTTTCATTGGAGAAACTTTCAAATAGCCCCAATTACCCACTTTGAATTCAAGGTCTCTTTTCCTCACATTGGCATAAGATTTTTGATGACTTTGGGCTGTTTTCAACCTTTACCTAATCATCCTAACCTTTTCAAGATCCACCATAACTAGATTCGGTCTCAATAGAGCCACCTTTCTAACCTAAAACCAACCAATAGAATATCGACAACGTCTCCCCTAAAAAGCCCTAAAAAGAGCCATACCAATGCTAAAGTGATAGCTATTGTTGTAGGAAAACTCAATCAAAGGAAGATGGTCATCTCAACTACCCTTAAGCTTTAAGACACAAGCCCTAAGTATATCCTCAAGTGTTTGAATAGTCCTTTCAGGTTGGCCATCTATTTGAGGGTGAAAGGTCGTACTAAGGTAATCTTTTGTACCAAGACCCCTTTGGAAAGACCTCCAAAAGTGCGAAGTGAATTGTGAACCATGATCCAATATAATGGACAAGGGAACCCCATATAACCTCACTAACTCATGGATGTATAACCGTACATAATCTTCAGCCCCATATATAGTCTTAACTGGTAGAAAATGAGCTGATTTCATCATCCTATCACCTACAACCCAAATGGAATCAAAAGTTTTCTAGGCTTCGGCAGCCCAACAAAAAAATCCATATTAATCATGTCCAACTTCCAAGTAGGAATCTCTATGTCCTAGGTTAGGCCACCCGACCATTGATGTTTGGCTTTGACTTGTTAATAATTATGGCAACCAAAAATGAATTTGGCAATGTCCCTCATCATGCCTCCCCACTAATACACATCCCTCAAGTATCTATACATTTTGGTGGCATTGGTGGAATGTCCCTCTTCATGCCTCCCCACCAATACACCTCCCTCAAATCTCTCTACATTTTTGTAGACCCGGGGTGGATAGAATAAGAAGAATTATAGGCCTCTTTAAGGATCTTCTCCATCAAACCATCAACACAAGGCACACATAACCTACCTTGGTACCTAAGGGCACCATCTCCCTCTTGGGAGAAAACCTCTACTTTTCCCTCTTTCACCAAGGCCTTCAATTCGAGCAAGGAGAGGTAAAGATCTTATTTTTCTATCACCTCATCCACCAAAGAAGACTTAGAACCATCGAAACAACAATATCACCACTTCTAACCTCCTCTAGTCTAACCCCCAGCCTAGCCAACTGATGCACTTCCCTAGCCATCTCCTTTCCACTACCATCAACATGAGCTAGGCTACCCTTGGACACCCTACTCAAACCATCCACCACAATATTTGCTTACCCAAATGATAGTGCACACTCATATCATAGACTTTAAGAAGTTCTAACCATCTCCTTTGCCTTAAGTTGAGATCATTTTGAGTGAAGACATATTGGAGGCTCTTATGATTAGTGAACACATCCATATGCACCCTGTCAAAGTAGTGACGTCAAATCTTTAATGCAAACACAATGGCTGCTAACTCTAGATTATGGACGGGGTAGTTCTTTTCATGTACCTTGAGTTGTCTAGAAGCACAAGCTATGACATTACTATTTTGCATCAACACACAACCAAAACCAACCTGGAAAGCATCACAATAGACCATAAATCCCTCAAGCCCCTCCAGTAGTGACAATATATGAAACGACCCCAAAAAGTACCCGAAAATGTGCCTTGGAATGCCCAAAATTTCAAATTCTATATATCTCAAAATCCATGCACAATATCAAAAATCCAACTTCATATTCTTGTTCAGGGGGTCAAAATTAGAGGGAAGAGGGTCCAACCCCAATTTTAGAGAAAAAGAATGGCAATTCTAATTTTTCAAGTGGCAAATTCCAGTAAGCTAACAACGCTTGTGGCACGACGCGCCAAGGGTGCGTAAATGAAGAGGAGTTGTCTCCACATCCTCTCCTCAATGTGGAGAAGTGTATTTTTATCCAGTGATTTTCTGAGCGGTCCAAGGCTTTTAAGTCATGGGCCTAAAAGTTCCCAAACATGTATTTACCTATACTTAGCCTTATTTAACCTTCATATCCTCCTAAACATCTCCCAATAATCACTCAAACACTTAGCCATATTTTTACTTCCCAAATTTATGTCTCCAATCCTCATCCAGAACTAAAGTTTTTCTTCAAGGTTCTTCTTCAACCTTCAAGTCTCCATCTCCAATCTTTACCAATTTTATCCCCAAGCTAAGGTATATGAGTTTCAATCATTGGGTCTTTTCACCCCTGGTGCCTAATCCTCTTTTCTACTTAAACTACATGATTTAAAGTTGATTTTACATGTGAGTTTTGTATATTAAAAAATTTACTGCACAGTGATTTGAATTTATGAAAGTATGGTAAATTAGCATGTTTTAATCTTTAAATCTTCGATCTATTGTAAGATTTGAGGAGGGTTTTTGATGTATGTTGCTTGAGGCCGTTCCAATGTGCTGATTGATGGTTTTACTATAGATTTTCTTGCATAATTTCATCTCTATAT
Organism: Solanum virginianum; assembly: GCA_000787875.1. Classification (NCBI taxonomy): domain Eukaryota; kingdom Viridiplantae; phylum Streptophyta; class Magnoliopsida; order Solanales; family Solanaceae; genus Solanum; species Solanum virginianum. The sequence continues at coordinate 82,255 of DF358338.1, forward strand.
TTCATAGTTTTATACTAGTATTACACACCCTCTAAGTATTTGATAAAATGTCTAATTATGGTTTCTTGAGGAATTGAAGGTCCAAAGCATGAGATATGATATGATTGACGATATGATGATAAAAGAAGCTTTTATATATATATGATAAAATCTATATAAAGTATTGCATTAAACCATGCCCAATCCGAGGGGACTAAGAACCCAAATAACCTAGATAGAGGTTCGTACTCATCAACCTAGTGAAGGGCCTATACTTCAACAACTAGGTGATAGGACAGCATCATAATCAACCTAGATAGGGGATTGGACTCATCAACCTAGTGAGTGGTTTGTACCTCACCACCTAAGTGATAGGGCGACATCATCACTAACCTAGTGAGGGGTTTGTACCTCACCACCTAAATGATAGCGTGGCATCATCACTAACCTAGTGAGGGGTTTGTACCTCACCACCTAAGTGATAGCACGGCATCATCACAACCTAGTGAGGGGTTTGTACTTTATCACTTAAGTGATGGGGTGGCATCATCACCAACCTACCAAGGCGTTTGTACCTTGGAAAGCTAGCTTGGTCTCTTCTACACATATTATATCTTATATATGTATGAGTTACTTGAGGTTGTTTTACATATTCATTGATCATATATGCTATGTTGTTACATTTTGCCTATTGCTTATTGCTATACATTTTGACCATAACGCATATCTCTTGTTGCATTGTATCCAATATACTTAGTACATTCAAATGTACAAACGCATACTCTTGCCTATATGATATCACCATGTAGGAACCAGAGCCCAAGTTGTTCATCCTCCTCCCTTACGTGGCTAGTTTGGTACTACTCAAGCAAGTTGGTGAGTCCTCTATTTCAGGGACCTTAGTCTATGTTTCTCTTATCATGTATAAAGACACTCTTCTTTATTTTCTATTTTGACTATGAGGGTCAGCCCGGTTGCTTTGTCTTGGCCCCTGCTCTTATCTAAGTATTAAAGGTGTTTGTTGGACATGTTATGTATCTATGATATGAGCCTTAACTCTTGCCTCTTGATTATGATGTTATGCAAGCTTTCACCTTAGCCCTTTTCCCTATTCTTACTCTGTATGTCTTTTATACGCTTCCGCGACCAGTGATGTGTAATGATAAGTTAAGAGGTTTTTTTGGGGTTTCTTCGGGTTCCCCATTTGCCATGTCACGTCTATGCCCTAGGCTTAGGTCGTGACAAGGGTGCTTCCTCCTGGGACACCGGTTGGTAGTGGATAAGGATGCCGTTTGTCTGAGAAGTATGGGAAGCACCACAAGGGTGACTGCTGGAGAATCTCGAGTGCTTATTTTGGGTGTGGTGATAAGAATCACAAGGTTGCTGATTGTCCTAAGAATCCTTCGAAGGGTCAATACCGGGTGGCTCAAGGTGAACAAAGTCCCCCAAGAGTTCTTCAAGGTGTTGTTCTAAGGAACAACAGGTTCTATGCTCTTCATACTTGTCAAGAGGTTGAGGAGGCTCCGAATGTTGTGACTAGTACGTTAAAATTCTTTAATCTTGATGTGTATGCTTTGCTTGATCCGAGTGCAAACTTGTCTTTTGTGACTCCTTTATTGGCTATTAAGTTTGGTATGAGTCCAAAAATTTTAAAGGATTCGTACTAAGTTTATACTCCCATAGGTGAATCTGTGGTTGCACATAGGCTCTATCGTGGTTGTCCTATTTCTGTGTTGCATAAGGTTTTCCCGTTTTATCTTGTGGAACTTGAAATGTATGATTTTGATGTAATTCTTAGAGTGGATTGGTTGCATGCATCAAATGCCTCTATAGTGGTTGGTGATCCTAGCACTATTGTGCCTTTGGACGGTATTGAGGTTGAAGAGAACTTGTCATATGAGGAGGTACTGGTAGAGATTTTGGATAGACAAGTAAAGTGACTTCGTAACAAGGATATGGCATTGGTGAAGGTGCTTCTGTTATTAAGGGTCGGTTTATTTCTTACCTCAAGGCTCAAAAAATGATCTCCAAGGGGTGTACATATCACATAGTGAGGGTTAAGGATGTGGAGTCCAAATTGCCTACTCTTGAGTCTGTTCCAGTGGTAAATGAGTTTCCAGATGTGTTTCCCAAAGATTTATCCAGTATTCCTCCCGAAAGGGAAGTAAACTTTGGCATAGATCTTCTTCTGTATACTCAACCTATCTCTACCCCTCCAAATGTATGGCACTAATTAAGTTGAAAAAATTGAAGGATCAATTGAAAGATTTATTAGAGAAGGGTTTCATCAGGCCATGTATATCTCCATGGGGTGTCTGGTATTATTTGTACGGAAAAAAGATGGATCTTTTCGGATGTGTATTGATTATAGGCAATTGAATATTGTGACCATTAAAAACAAGTATCCATTGCCTAAGATCAATGACTTGTTTGACCAACTTCAAGGAGCTACTCACTTTTCAAAGATTGACCACCATTCCAGATATCATCAGATAAAGATTAGAGAATGTGATATTCCCAAAATGGTCTTTTGGATGATGTATGATTGACCACCATTCCAGATATCATCAGATAAAGATTAGAGAATGTGATATTCCCAAAATGGTCTTTTGGATGATGTATGGGCACTATGAGTTTGTGGTGATGTCATTTGGCCTAACTAATGCTCCGGTAGTATTTATGGATCTTAAGAATTGAGTGTAGGGGTGCATGTTAATGTTTTCACCGATCATAAGATCTTGCAATATGTGTTCACTCAAAGTGACCTTAACTTAAGATAAAGGAGATGGTTGGACCTCCTAATGGATTACCACATAAGTATTCTATATCACCCTGGCAAGGCAAATGTGGTAGCCGATCCTCTTAGTAGACTTTCTATTGGAAGCATGGCTCATGTTAAAAAGGAGAAGAAGGAGTTGGTAAGGGATGTTCAACATTTGGCTAGATTGGATGTTAGAGCGGCCAATTCCAATAATGGTGGTATACATGTTCTAAATGGGGTCGAATCCTCGGTGGTTGTTGATGTAAAGGCTAAGCAAAACCATGATCCATCATTCGTTGAATTGAAGAAATTGGTTGCCAAAAGGAATATTGAGGTTTTCTCCTAAGAGGGAGATGGTGTACTTCAATATCGAGATCGGTTATGTTTTTTGGATGTGGATGACCTTAGAAAGATGATCATGATTGAATCCCATAATTTGGATTATTCTATTCACCCGAGGTCTACTAAAATATATCGAGATTTGAAGAAGGTGTATTGGTGGCATAGTATGAAGAGCGACATAGCCAAGTTTGTATCTGAATGCCCAAATTGTCAACAAGTGAAGGAAGAGCATCAAAGGCCCAGTGGGTTGCCCCAAGATATCGAGATTCCTACTTGGAAGTGGGAAGACATAAATATGGACTTTGTGGTAGCAAGTCAAACAACTTCTGATAAATTTTTCCTCTGATTCATTAATGGAATTTTCATAAAATTGGTTATTTTTGTTGGTCTTTTTGTGAATTCCTATGCTATTCTATGGTCATCTAAAGACCTGAAACCTATTTTAAATATACAAACTCATCTCTCATAATGTTGAACTCTCCGAAGATTATGTAAAGATGTACATTCGAGAATTAGTAAGGTTGCAAGGTGTGCCTAGGTCCATCATATCGGATCAGGGTACCCAATTTACTTCTCCCTTTTGGAGGTTGTTTCAAAAGGTACTTGGTACTAAGGTCAGGTTGAGCACTGTATTTCATCCCCAAACCGATGGGAAAGCTGAGAGGATGATTCAAACTTTGGAGGATATGTTGAGGGCTTGTGTGTTGGAGTTCAAGGGTAATTATGATGAACGTCTTCCACTTATTGAATTTTCTTATAATAATAGCTTGCATGCTAGCATTGGTATGGCCCCGTTTGAGGCCTTGTATGGTAGGAGGTGTAGGTCTCTGGTAGGGTGGTTTGAGTTGGGAGAGATGGCTTTGATTGGCCCGGACTTGATAATGGAGGCTATGCAGAATGTGAAGTTGATTAGAGAAAGGTTGAAGACAACACAAAGTCTCCAAAAGTCCTATTCGGATTCTAGGAAGAGGAATCTTGAGTTCCTAATTGGGAAATGGGTGTTTGTGAAGATCTCACCTATGAAGGGAGTGATGCATTTTGGCAAAAAGGGGAAGCTATGTCCCTGGTATGTAGACCTGTACGAGGTTACTGAGCAGATTGAATGTGGCATATAAGGTAGAGTTACCCTCGGATTTGAGTTCTATTCACCTGGTTTTCCATGTGTCCATGTTGAGGAAGATGGTTGGTGATCCTAGCACTATTGTGCCTTTGGACGGTATTGAGGTTGAAGAGAACTTGTCATATGAGGAGGTACTGGTAGAGATTTTGGATAGACAAGTAAAGTGACTTCGTAACAAGGATATGGCATTGGTGAAGGTGCTTTGGGGGAACCAACATGTGGAGAGTGCTACATGGGAGGCAGAGTTAGGCATGATGAAGCAATATCCCCATCTTTTCCAATCTACTCAAGCCTAAGGTATAGGGTACTTCCTTATCTAATTGGTCTCAATTCTTTCCTTCTTGAGTCTTATGGTATGACATGCTTACATGTGCATTAAAATGGTTTTATGATGTTTTGAATGATTTTATTTTGTTTTGACATGAGATTTAATGGCTTTGTGATTTTCAAATGATGAACTATGCATGATCTCTTGTGTTTGAAAGTTTCATATTCTAACTTAAGCCTTATTCTTGCGCATTCGAGGATGAATATTCCCAAGTAGGAGATGATGTAACGACTCGGATTCCGTACAATGTTGTGAACACTAGGAAATTTGGTTTTTAGATGAAATATTGACCAAGTGTTGTCCTAGGGAGTGCTACGCAAGCCGTATGCCTTGGCACTGGCCGTGTGACCCTCAATTGAACAATACTTGGCCAATATTTCATGTGAGTGAACCCTTTTGGAACCAAGTTTAGGGATATGGTCAGGGACACGGGCTGTGTGGCTTGCCACTAGTCGTGGGACTAGCCGTTTGGCCTCCTACTGGCCATGAAAGTGACTTTTTAGGCCAAGACTAGTGCCACATCCAGGTCACATGGCTCGTGTGGCATGGGACAAGCCGTTTGGCCTTCTACGAAGCTCGCGAAGTGAAAATATTCTAAGTATAGGGTCACCGTCTCATAACTTTTTCACAAAATTTTCTTAAGGTTGGGGAGACAGGAGCACCACACAGATCGTGTGGCTTTACGCTGCTCGTGAGGGGTGCCCATTTGGTGGACTTATGCAAAAAAAAAACTAAGTCTTAGTTCAAGATCGAAATTTCTAGAAAAATTACTAAGTGTCATCTCACGGGCACTCCACATGGTCCGTGGAGTGCCATACGAGCCATTTGCCCTCAAGTCAAACAACTTCTGATAAATTTTTCCTCTGATTCATTAATGGAATTTTCATAAAATTGGTTATTTTTGTTGGTCTTTTTGTGAATTCCTATGCTATTCTATGGTCATCTAAAGACCTGAAACCTATTTTAAATATACAAACTCATCTCTCATAATGTTGAACTCTCTTAGAATAACTCTTAAAAGAACTCTGGGAGATTTCAACTTGGGAGCTAAGGAACTCAACTTTTCTTCAAAATTCTTTGGGTTTTCTTCATCTTAGTGAAGGTATGTGGGTTTGATCCTTGATTACCTTCCAATCAAGGAGACCCAAACTATTTTCAAGCAATTTTACGAATTTTTAGTTTACTTTAAATTGGAGTTTTGAATATTATGATTACTAAAATTCTATTGATGCATGGGTAGTGTTTATTTGATGATTTTAAGGTGATTTAAACCATTAGATAAGCATTTAGTTTGGGTTTATGGAATTATAATTATGCATGTCCCCTTTAATGCTTGTTTATGCATGGGTGATTATATTATAATTTTAAATGTGGATTCAGTTATGTTTTCACTTGAATTTCATGTTATATTATTGATTTTAGATTGAATCTTAATTACCCATGTCATTCTCTCATTATTCATAGCATATGCATTCATGTACATGGATTATTATGAAAATTATGAAGTGGGTTAAGCCCAATTTTTTTATATGATATGATTTTGATAAGATATTGGTTACGACAAGAATGTGATCACATAAATATCTATTGATTATGGCTCTTTGAGCATTTTGGGTGCTTGCACCATGCTATATATGAATGGGTTATTCCTATGCATAAACATTATGACTATGAAAGTATGGTTTTGGCATTTGAGCCTAACTATGAACTATTATGAAAAATGTTTGGCTTTTAGGCCTAATTATGCATTGAAATGTTTTGGAAAAGGCTTGTATCTCTTGAAAGGTTGTATAATTACGTATATTATAAGTATTCTTGTGGGATGACAACTTAGCACCAATGGAAGGAGGGTTCTCTCTCTTTTTTAAAACTAGCATAGGTTTTCTTTCCGAAATAGGAGGCTCGTAACAAAAGATGCCTCCAAAATGGGGTTGCTCGTAAGGAGAAGAAATGATATGATATGTTTTGATATGAAAATCCTATCCAAAATAGGAGGCCCATAAGGAAGGTTACTTCATATGAAATGGGAGGCCCGTAAGGTGAAGCATGGTTTACCCTTGGCAAGTAAACCACCACTTTACCGATGAGAGGTAATCATCAGGATTCCAAGTAATAGCTCGCTTGGTCTTACTTATGTCGGTTGAGGTCTCTTCCCCACTATGTATATGAGTATCATTTGCATCTCATGCATCATTGGTTTCATGACATCTTGTTATACTACACTTCTTGTTATATATCTCCTTCTATAATATGTGCCCTTATCATCTAACATTGATATGCCGATTTTGGTAAAATCATGCATTGCATCCTACATACTTAGTACATTCAAACATACTAATGCATACTCTTGCCTACATGATTTCACCATATAGTGACCGAGGACTTTGATTATCCACCGTTTTACGCTTAGCTAGGATTCCAAGTTCATTTGTAGTGGTGAGCCTTATCTTCCAAGGATGATCTACTATCTATCTACCTTTGGTACTTTAGTTTCTTTATGTATTGAGGGTGAGCCCGGAGAATGTCTCGGCCCCCGACCCTTCTATATAAAGGCACTGTTGGACACCTTGTAAACCTCCTTATGTTTTATGCTACATGTTATGACTTAAGCCTATGTTATGGGTTGGTTCTCTTGACTATCGTTATATAAGTTGGTTATGTTATTGATGGCCTGTTATATGTTGTGATGGAAAGATCCTAAGTCCCAGAATGCCCTATACAGTGAGTCTTATTACCCTATCCCATAGGATTATGTGTTTATTTGTGAGCGCTTCCGAACCGATAATGCGAGTTTTGGTATCTGAGGCTTGTTTGGGGACTCTTGGGTTTCCATTTATCGTGTCACATCTAGGGCCTAGGTCCAGATCATGACACTTAGCAACAAGGATATGGCTTCAATTAATGTTCTTTTGAGGAATCAACATATGGAGAGTGTTTCATGGGAGACGAAGACGGATATGATGAGGCGATATCCCTATCTTTCCCAGTCTACTCAAACTTAAGGTATTAGGTTCCTCATATTCTCAATGGTCCTAATTCTTTCACTCCACGTTTTATGACATGACATGCATATATGTGCACAAAAATAATTCTAAGGTTATTTTGACATGATTTTTAATGATTTTCAATAAATGGGTTATGTATTGTGTTCCCATGTTAAAATGTTTCATCTCCAAGTAAAGCCATTCTAACTAGTTCGTTTCTCATTCAAGGATGAATGTTCCCAATGGGGAGACAATATAAGGATACAGATCTCGTAAGACTTCATTGATTCTTAAAATCAAGTTTTAGGAGGTGTGTGTTCTATGGGGGATGCTTGTATATGGCTTAAGAAGGGATTTTAGGCTTGGTTGCCCTCCGTAGTACCTCCCACGAGTAGTGGTCCTCACAACTGGTCATAGAAGTGGCCCTTGGAAGGTGCCCCAGCCTTCCAGCCAAGAAATTGGCTAAATAACCACTAAGAGGACCTGCATGGGTTGTGTAACCTACCACAAGCTGTGGTGGGGTCTCATGGTACCCACCATGAGCCGTAGTGAGGTGTTTCGTGAAGCCCTTATCCTAAAATATGGTTCTAAGTATAAAATTACCGTCTCAGAACATAGGTCATTTATAGGGACCATTGTATGATCAGTGCACCTTTAAATGAACCATGAAATCATCAGTGGAAATATTTTTAGTATAAAATTTGGCTAAGTATCTGAAGACCCTTACCACGGACCATTCTACGATCTATGGTGTGTTGTACAAATAGTGGTGCCCTTTCAGGGGCCACCTGGGTACTTTTTTGTGCTTGACTCATTAATGACTTTCTTGTAGTTTTGGTGATTTCTAAGGGTCATTTGTAACTTTCTAACCTATCCTAAACACCTAAAAGACCTATACTCCTTCATTCTTATTCAAACTCATTCTTATACATAGAATACTCAAAGTCTCTCTTATAAGAACTCCTCTCAGGTGTGTCATTGAAGATTCAACTTGTAATTCAAGAAGGGACTTCTTCTCAAATCAATTTCTTCTTAATTCTTCTAAGTCATATAAGGTATCTGGGATTGATTCATGCTCCCTTTCAACCATAAAGAATCGAAACAATTTTTACTTCTTAATTCTTCTAAGTCATCTAAGGTATCTAGGATTGATTCATGCTCCCTTTCAACCATGAAGAATCCAAACAGTTTTTACTTCTTAATTTATGAATTTCAAGCTTACGTGAATATGGGTCTTTTAAATTAAGTTGACTTCATTGAATTGAGACCTAGATTGTGTTAAATTGATACTTTCAAAGTGATTTAAGCCCTATTATGTTAAATTGCATTGATATTATGAAGATTTGATTGTGCATGTCTCTTCAATTGTTGAATCTAGGCATGGGTAATTTCATGAGTTCTTTAATTGATAATTTCTTCACGAATTTACTAGAATTTCACTATATTATGATGATTTAACCATGTACTCTTAGTACCAATACTATTCTCTCATTCATTCATGGCATATGCATAGATGAATATTGATTTTCGTGAAGTTTATGAAGTGGGTTAAGACCCAATTATGTCTATAATTATGATTTTAAGGAAAGTATGGTTATGACATAACATGTTATCACGTAATGTCTATGATATGGCTCTTTAAGCAATTATGAGTATTTACACCAACATGTACAAATATGAATGGCTATTCTTATGCATGTAAGTATGACATGAAGTATGATTTGTCTTTTTAGCCCACGTATGAATGATTATGAAGTATGTTTGGCCTTTAAGCCTAAGTATGCATAAAAATGATTTGAAAGACTTATGTCTTATTTTTAAGAATGTATATGTATATGTATGCTTGTTGGATGATGACTTACCACTGAGCAGACTATTTTTTGTGTGTGTATGGGGGGGGGGGGACGGGCTATCTCCAAGGGTCCAGTCACCAATGTCTCATAACTATGTGCCAAACATAGGTTTATGTTATAACCCTTGATGATTATGTTATGATGATGAAAACTTCTTACCGAAATAGGGGACCCATAAGGTAAGGTTACTTTTCCAGAATCGGAGTCCTGTAAAGAGAAGTATGAACTACCTTTGGCAAGTAGACCATCCTTTCTTCGATGTAGGGTATACATCAGAATTTCAAGTAATAGCCCCCTTGGTCTCTTATATGTTGGTTGAGGTCACATCTCCGCTATGTTTAAAGTTTAAGGGCATTTCATGCATCATAAATTTCATGGTATATTGATATATTACTCTTCTTATATAAACTTCTCTCTATATATGTGCCTTTGTCATGTAACATTAAATGCAGGTTTATTGAGTTTATATGCATTGCAAGCCCACATACTTAGTACATTCAAACATACTAACACATACTCTTTGCCTACATGATCTAACCATCTAGGGATTAGAGACTATCTTTATCCACCTCTTGATGGTTAGCTTGGATTATGAAAGTTGTTTGTGGTGAGTCTGATCATTCAAGGACAAGTCACCTTCTATCTACCTATTATGCTATTTTCTCTTATGTCTTTACTTTGAGGGTGAGACCGTTGCATCTCTTGGCCCCTGTACTATCCCATGATGACTTGAAATTTGGGACTGATGTAGCATGGTGAGACCGTTGCATCTCTTGGCCCCTGTCCTATCCCATGATGACTTTGAGAAATTATTAGACATCATGTGAACTCTTTGAATGGGCTTGTGTTATGTTATGCTACTTGCTATGGAGATTATGGTTATGTCTATTTCTTGATGTTGATGATATAATGATATGCTCATGATGAGATGTGGAAATGTGGAAAGTCCTTAGTCCCTTATGTCCCCACAGCGTGAGTCATTCTTAGTCACTCCTTAGTTCTTATTTGCTATGTGCTATGTGAATCATGTAAATCCTTATCTATATGACATCCCCATAGCATGAGTCATATTTACCCATCCTTTAGAACTATGTGTTTATTGTCTAATTATGAGCTTCTGAATGGATGATGTGTATGTGGATGCTTGAGGCTTGTTTGGGGACTCTCTGGTTCCCATTCGCCATGCCACTCCTGGCCCTAGGCTCGGGTCATGGAACTCATACTATCCTACCCTAAAGTTGATTGAAAACATATTGCTTTACATTCTAAGATACATCCGTGACATTAACTTATACTATGGTTGGCTATGTATTGAAGATTAGCTACGGTTAAAATATTGGAGAAATTCGGTATACTTGCCCCCAGAGTCTGCCTTTTGTATACATAATTTGAAATCCTTCACACACCTATTCTCCGAATGCTATTTACAAAATATTTGTAGAGCAGATCATGTAGTCGGCTAGGTTATGCATGACAAGTTCAGGATTGGCTAACTGTGATTACATGGATTGAAAAGTTAGCTAAAAGCAAATATGGGATAACTAAGATTACTAGTTATATAATATGGCATGCAAGGAACTAAAAAAGATTTAAATAAACACCTATACAAGCTGATCAAATGATAAAGGAAATGGTGTTGCACTTATATGTTATAGAAAGAGATTCAGCTAAACGGAGAGAAACACTGTAGGGCATTCCTAATTTTTCATTAATTGGTATAGATTCTAAGTAGTAATGAAATATAAAGGACATAGGCTTCATGTAGGTATTGATTTTAATTTTTGAGGCTGGGAAGTTGATATTAAGAGAATTTTGTCCATACCTATCAACTATACTCTAAATTATTTGTTAAAAATGAACTATGTCATTACCCAAAAAAATTATGCATTGTCATACCACGGTCCAAATCCAGAGTAGCCAACCTTAGTATTAAAATGATTGTTCAACATAATTGGTCAACGTATAAACCCAAAAATAAATTGAACATTTTGACACAGGAAAGTATTGATGGTTACAACAATATGAAACGATTATCAAGTGTTGACCCCAAGATTACAAAAAAGAGTCACAACTATGTGAAACTGCTCTTGGCATTACATTTTTTTTCCATTTAAATTTCATTTAATTAGATATTTAACAATAGATCAGGAGGAAAATTTTTATTAATTATCAGATTTTGCAAATTCATATCTATAAAAACAATAGAACCGTCACATTGAACATCATCGAATTCTTAATGGATACTTGAATTTCTCTTAGCAACATCGCTATTTGTTTGTTAGTTTTGACCAATCATCAAGCTTGTCTTAGATTGATAGAATGTATATGTCCACTGAGTGTGTAAGGACCAGGTCCCTTGACAGAACAACAATCAATAAACAGTAAAGTAGTAGAGTAAAATAATACAAACTGTTTTACGTGGAAACACCCTTCCTCAAGGGAGGAGAAAATCATGACCTTTACTCATAAGATTTCAACCCAATTTCATTCTCATCAAAGGAGCAAAGTGTGCAATTACAAACTCATACAATCAAGGAATTTAACTGTAAATCCCTTTTCCCTCACTTTGATAACCCTACCATAGGTTCAACCACCAAAGCAGATGCTCAGTCATCTACTATAAACTAAATCTAGTAAACTTACACTTCACTAAGTCGGCATAGCTAACTCTAGCTAAAACTCTGTTAGAACCCGTATTGTAGTGTTTTAGAACCATTATGAAATTTGGGACTGATGTAGCATTACTGAAAAATTTGGGACTAATGTGATATTATTAGAAAAATTGAGACTAAAGTGACAATATTGGGAAGTTTAGGACTCAAGTAGAATTTTTAAAACTTGGGTTGTTAGAACTCGTATGTCCTTAATTGGATCTTCGTATGTCCTTAATTGGCTCAATTAGGAAAAGTTTGGGGACCAAAATGGAGTTTTCACAAGTTATAGTCTAGAAGAAATCTAGTGTGCCCCACTTAAAGTGTGTTATATTGCTATTGGTCCAAGTGTGTG
>DF358337.1:20672-35075 GCA_000787875.1 Solanum virginianum
AAAAACATAGCCCATACATCAATTGAATTTAATAAATCATAATATTGAAAACCATATTTAAAATAAGCTAAAATTTATGAAGATTTAAGAAAAAAGGTTTTAGGTCTTCTTAGTTGAAAGGGCCCAAGAATCAAACCCACATACCTTAGCTAAAGAAGAAGATTCAAGAAGAAATTCGAAGAAGAATGAACCTTCCCTTGATCCCCAAGCTTAAAACCCACAAGAGTTCTTTGAAAGAGACTTGAGAGAATTTTCAAATGTGAGAAATAAATTTGAATAATAAGAATAAAGGTTAGGTAATTAGGAAGCCTTTAGGTAGCATAGGAAGTCATAAGAGACCCTTAGAATAAACCATAATTACGAAAATTCCATTAATGAAAAGAGTTCAAAAATTGAATAACGTCATCTTAAGGGAGGCTATATGGTCTGTGACATATCATATGGACTGTATTCGTCCGTGAACAAACACTTACAAAATATTTCACTTGACGAAGGTTCGAAACGGTAATCCAATACATGGAATTTTTTGATGAAATCATCCTTATAGGAGACTACATAGGTCGTGTAGTGTCTTACAGGCCATAACAATGCTTGTACCCCTCCCCTTAGAAAATTTTCCACAATGAAGTTACGAGACAGTGCTTCCATACTTAGAAAAATTTCACTCCGGAAGCTTTACGGGTGACCACACGGGTTGTGTCACTTCACACGGGATATGTACTTGGCCGTGACACTACACTTGGTCCCATAATTGTCAAATTTCAAGCCAAGGCCACCACACGATCCGTGAAGTGTCACACAAACCATGAGCGGTCCAAGTGTGGTGTGCCTTAGTTTAAAATTCCACTCTTAAGGGCCAACACCTGTATACGCTAAGGGTACCTTCATGGGGACTCTACACAGGTTGTATGACCTAAAACGGACCATGAGGGATCTATGGAGCGTCACCTTGGTCCAAACTTTTCCGAAACAAAAATGTTCAAGCTCTAATAAATTCGTACAACGTCGGGGTCCTAACAGGCAAGCTCACCCCTAAGTATATTGGACTCTTTTAAGATCCTAGATAGAGTTAGTGAGGTTGCCTATAGACTTGCTTTTCCACCTAGTCTATCTTCTGTGCATCCAACATTTCATATTTTGATTCTATGGTGTTACAATATGGATGAGTCTCATGTGATTTACATAAGCAAAATTTGGAGAATAACTTGAACATACTTGGGCTCTATGGGTGGAAGGTAACCATGAATCTGACCCACATAACTTCAATATAATCTAGGGAAGAAATCCATATATTAGAGGAGAGAGCTTAAAACCCTAGCTTGAGCCTTCAAAGGAACCTTGAGAGAAATTTGGGGAGCTTGAGACTTAGAATATTTTGAGATGGTTTGGAATAAGGTGAATAGGTGAAGCATAAGACTGATATTGATAGTTTTAGAGGTCAAACAATGTAGTTTAGTACTTAGTATGAAAGAAACAGTTAGAAATACCCTTCATTAAAAACTATCAGGGAGAACCACTAGTATCATCTATGGGTCGTAGGCCCATCTATGGCTCATAGAAAGGGTTTCGTCTTATCTATGCCACAAAAGTTTAGAGATCTAAAACTTGGACCCTCAATCTACGAAATTGATCTGTGACTCATAGTCCTATTTATATGTTATAGATACCCCTTATAAATACACCTAACACTTAGCATATTTTATACCCTCAGGACTCGAGCTATGAAATTGATTACATGATCCGTCAATCAAATCACAACCAATAAGTGGTCTCATCCTTGTGGTTTCCCAAAAGTCCTAAAACATGATTCTTACACCCAAACCACTACCTAAGTCTATGACCTATAGTTCTTTTTACGAATCATAGATTCTCCTCATACATGGACATTATGCTTGGTCAAATTTAACCCTGTCACGATTCAATCTACGAGGCCAATGTACGGCTTATCTTGTTAGATCAAGAATGAGATCCTAAACACAAAATCTACCCACCACTGGTGCCTATCTATGAGCCAAGACTATGGCTCGTGGTTATAACTATGAGTGGTAATTTAGGTTTTGTAGGACTTGGCACCAGAACTAGAATTATGCATTGCCTTCCAAAAATTTAACTTCAACAACTTATCGGGCCTTACATCTATTCTAACAGAAGTGGTATTTGTTACCACATATTAAACTCAATTTACAACAATATTATCATATGTTCCAATATATACAAATTAATTTGGAAATTAATCACACACAAGTGTACATTTATATCATGACCCAGGTCAGTGCCTTGGTGTAACATGGCGAATGGGAACCCAAAAGTCGCCAAACAAGCCTCGTAGCATACTTATGCACATCATTGGTTGGAAAGTGAGTGCAGAATAAGCATCATCAATCAAGACTAAGGGGTAGGGAAAATAGGACACACTCTATGGGGGTAGGGGCATGGAATTTCCATCACACAACTTCAACAAGTAAGTCTAACAAAAGAGAGTATGGGATGCACTCTATGTGGGGTAGGGAGTTAGGACTTCTATCACCTTGCCATACAACATACATGCCAACAAAACATGGGGTAAGGAATTGGGGATAACCTCCATAGATACATAGCATAGCATGATGTATCCATAACATAGTGTCTAATAATGCCTCTACTAATAATGGGACGGGGGTCAAGACACGTCTCAGGCTCACCCTCAACACAAAGTATCATAAATAGCCATAACATTGCATAGGTAGATAAAGGTGGATATTGTCCTTCTAGTAAAGGACTTACTACAAGTAAACTTCTGCAATCAAATCTAGTCATGAAGAGGTGGATGGGGAAACTCTTTGGCCCCTACATGGTTAGATCATATAAGTAAAAGTATGCATTAGTATGTTTGAATGTACAAAGTATGGGGGTGTGTAATGCATATGAACATGATAACCTACATTTCAATGTTAGATGACATGGCACATATATATAGAAAGGAGTATATAGGAAAGAATTCCATAACAAGATGCCTTAAAACCATGATGCATGAATTCCATAATACAAAAACATATGTGGGGAAGGGACCTCAATCAACATATAAGACTATGCAAGCTATTACATGGAATTCTAATGTTATCTCTACACCAGATAAAATGTAGCCCACTTGTCAAAGGTAGACAATACCTTACCTTACAGGCCCTACCCATTTCGAAGAGTGGGTTTCATGTACATAACCATCCATTTTGGGAAAATATGATCCTACAGTGGCATGTAGTTATGAGAAAGGTAGGCTTTGTATAAGGATTCCATGGGTCAGGACCCTATCTCTAATCTCATTTGGTGCTAAGTCATCATCCTACTGGAATACATATACATGCTTGCAGTAGAATCACAAATCATTTCAAATCATAACCATGCATACTTAGGCTTAAAATCCAAATCATACTTTAATTCGTGATTACATGCATAGAAATAGCTCATTCAACTTGTACATGATAGTGTATACAGACCCATGATTGTTTAAAGTCATATCATAGATATTATGTGATCACATTCATATCATAACCATATTTGTCTTGAAATCATAATCATAATTTGGTAGTACCCACATCATAAATATCATAAAATAGCCTGGTTCATGCATGCTCATTGCATGAGGAATGAGAGTAAAGCAAGGGCACATGAAATACATATTTAAAGTAAGATAACAAGATGAAATCATACTTAATCCATAGAGATATCAACGTTTGAATCCTACTTGAAATTACCCATGTATAAATTCATAATTAAAAGGGACATGCAAATTCAAATCTCATAAAATCCATGTAAATTGATATAATAAGACTTAAGTCATGCTAACATCATCAATCGGAATCAAACCATGACATAATTTTTTTTAATTTGAAGCTAAATCACTAAAACCCACTTGTAAATCATACTTAGAAATCATGAAATAAGAGAAATAGATTTTTGGTTTCATGATTGTAAGGAAATCATGAATGAAACCAATATACCTTGATGGAATCAAGGGGTTTGAGGTGGATTAAGTTTGATCTTGGCAGCCCACAAAAACCTAGCTTGAATTCTTTGAAGGAGTGATTTGGAGAGAAATTCTTAGGAGTAGATAGAACAGAGTAAGTGTTTAGGATGGAATAAATTAAGTGTTTAGCTTGTGATGAGTGTTAGGACTAGGGAATGGACTAACTTAGGGGTCAAAATATTCACAAAAAGTCTTTAAAATCCTTAGTAGTGAACCAAATAATCAAAGATCCCTTAATCAAACAAAGCTAAAAAAATAAATTGGGCACCTCCATAGAAGGCTTCACGGCTCGTGAAGCCCCTTGTGAACCTGCCCCAAGATACTAGACAATGAATAATGGAGGCAAACAAAATTCCCAAGGACCCCTCCATGACCACACCATAGTTTCTGCTGACTTCCAATGACCCATGGTGTGGGCCCGTGGTGGCACACTTGGCAAATAGTGGAATCTAAGCCCAAGGCCCCTCCCACTCACTTTCACGGCCAGTGGAGAGGTCCACGAGCCGTGAAGTGATCTATAAAGGGTCACATGGCTTGGAAACCCACAACAACACCTGGCCATCCAAGGCCACTACCTAGGCCACCTCCACAACTACCTTCGCAATTCGTAAAGTCCTTCGCGAGCCGTGAAGGAGTCCTTGGAAGGGCACCTTGGCCAAAAACGCAAGAAACCTAATTTTTAAGTGTTGTTAAGGCCTTGAAAAAACCTGATCCTTACAATATATTCAAAGATATTTTATTTTTATTGTATAATTAAAAGATAACAAAAACTAGAATATGATTGTTGCCCAAACTACACCTTTTGAAGGCAAAAGCTGTTGTTGTCAAAATATATAACCTAATCGAAGCTAGGGTTGATCCAACAGGGAATAGGGTAGTCTTAGAAGAATTTTAAGTAGTTCGAGTTAATTAACCTACTTATCTCCCCAAAAAGAGAGGGAGATTGTAATAACTATGGAAACAAATCCTAGACTAAGACAAGTGTGAAATCAGTATGAAGAGTAACTAGGGTATTGTGTTCCCTATGATTTCCTAACTCGGTATTACCAAATAATCAAATTCTTTTCTAGTTTATAGCATGCAAAACGGCAAGTTAAGTTTACCAAACCCTTTGATCCAGGCAAGACGTAATTTTCACTAAGTGATTTGATCCATCCCCGCAGTGTGACATTACTAACTCTTACCTATTGTTCCAATACAACCTCCCCTTGATCCTGTTTGGTTGATTAAATGAGAAACATTAATTGAATCCTATTAATTAATATTTTTTTCTATTCATTTCTATTTTGATCTAATTAGTAATACTAGGCAAGTTCTAACATTTTCCACTATTAAAAAGCACTCAAATCAAAGAGAATTAATTAATACACGTATACACAATTTTTAAGAATTACAAATTATCTAGTTTTACCTTGTTAGCTCTTTATGGTTCCACAATCCTAGTTGTGGATTTGGCTACTCATTATTAGTGTAGATGTAAGAATCATCATATTGAATAGCATAATTAAGCACTTACACAATGGAATTAAGAACAAGAAATCTAAGCTCTTCAATAAAGATCACAAGATTGAATAAAAGAACACAAAATATTGTTTCACAAGTGTTTCATAATGTTTTTCACTGTTTCTTACCAACTCTATGATGTTCCATGCGAAAAATAACCTAAAAAGCTATTGATAGTATTTAAAATAAAAAACCAAAATAAAATACAAGAATTAGGTCGGCAAGCTCTACGGACAACTCTATAGGCCATATACAATTTTACGACCCGTAATTGGGGCTTCATCGATTCCTTCAGCAATTATGGGGATGACTTATACGAGACCCATCTATGGGCCGTATAATGTTTTATGGTCCATAGAGGGTTTTAGTCTGATGACTTTTAAGCAACTCCCCACATTCTAATCCTCAGGGTACGAGACCTTATCTACAACTTGTAGAAACTTTTACCGCTCATCTACATCTTCATAGACTAAACTTTAGAAAATTATCCTTCATTAGATTTTGCTACGAAACCTACTCTATGGCCCGTGGAAACTTTCACAGCCCGTAAAGGGTGTCATAGAATAGCAACTTTTGTAATTTATGCATAGTTAGCCCAAAAACATACCAACCCTGTAATCTTGCAAAAAATATAAAAACACATCAAATTTATTAACATCGCTGTGAGAACACACGAAATTCCAAGTTTTAAGTATCAAAAGTATTGTATTTTGACAACACCTCGACACCTTCAACTTAAAATTATTGCTTGTCCTCAAGCGACGGACTCAATCTACATAAGTAGTATAGTAACACACAGACCTCAATCTAATGACATTCATCATCCCAAACCCAAGCACAGATACCCACACAACTTTTAAAAGCATATCAGATAGCTATTAAGCAAACCAATACAGAACAACACATATGACAGTGCAACTATGACAAGCAAGGAGAATATCAATAAGCAACACTCATTGAGTTAGTCTAATATCAACAGTACAATGCAAGTACCCTCACAAAAAGAAGTCTCATATCCCTCTCATGATGATATTTTCAGATTCATTACTTGGAACTACACAAAATCACTAACGCTCACAAAAGACATTCAAATACCATGCTCAATACCATATGCTTGCTCTTATACTCATGATGATGAACTTCAACTACTTGGACTAGGATTACTTTAGGGCTTTATTGGCTTGTAACTAGGCTCAGGGGACTTTGGTATGATGTTTTGGGAACATAATGACTAAAGGCCCTCGTTGACACTACACTTTTCTAAACTTTTTCCCTACCAATACTTTCATTTTTCTTTCATTCTACCTTATATTGCAAGCTTTTTAGGGTTCCTTATTCTCATTTTTCAGCTTTTTACCTTTTGCTTTCACATTATTTTTCTTTTTGGCTCTTCAATTAGGCATCTACTCATTTTTCTTGCATCCAGAACATATTTTTATCCCTTTTTCATATATCACTAGCTTCCACCTCATTTTTGTGTTTACCCTTAGACCAGCCACCCTCAACTTAGGCTTTTGGCCCGAGTCGATGTGCATAATATCCAACCTAGGAACTAGGGCCACTTTTGGTAGCCACCCTCAACTTAAGTTCTTTGCCTCGGTCAAGGTGCACAAATGTTCAAGGAAGGACCAGGGCTAATTTCAGGATTTTACATCTAACAAGTCTAGGTAATTTAGGTTTTTACAATGCAAAGGGTACATACAAAGCTCAAACATTGGGATCAAGGTATGCTTCACACATTTGGTTGGTTATTTAGGCTAAGTGGACTAATATGAACAATAGTCTAAGATCTTTTCCTAACCAACTAACCTACAGCCTAAGTCAGAGTAACAAGACAAGTTCTGAAATGAAACATAGCATAGAAATTTAGCAAAGCAAGTTCACCCACAGATGGCACTGATTGCACAATTAACCAAGACTCTCAAATCATGTTTTTCATCATAATTTATCCTTACTTACTAGAACAAGCGCTGTCAAACAATTAAACATGCATGGTTGCTATCAAGACAAACTAACAAAATTTTAGTGGGTATCATTTTTCACACAAAAACAAATATATGCCATAGAAATCAGTACTACATGCTACTAATACTACCTATACATCCTAAACATACCAGTTGAACAGAAAGTAAATATCATTGGGGAAAAAGAACAGAGGCAAGAAAACTCTTAGATTCAAAATTTGGGATAGTTATAGGCCAAGGTTACTCAGACTACACTGAGGCCTATAACTACCCACACTCCATCGAAAAAGATTTGCATTATCCTCAATGAACAAAATAAACTAATAAAGCACAAGGGTCAAAAAAGAACATACTTGGGCGCCTAAGCACAGTCTCTACCTTAGGTTGCCTCCCAAGCAACGTCTGATTTATTATCGTGACACGACTTGGACAACTTGGTTACTCAAACTTCACCAAGTGCCCAAATATCCATCTTCAAGTCATCTGGCTTCTTTATCGGCTGACAGATATTAAATATAACATCTTTATCATTCAACCTAAACTTGAATTGTCAATCTCTATATCCACTAATGCTCGACCAGTGACTCGAAAGGTCTTTTCCAAAATGATTGGGACTTCAAAGTTGACTTTATAATTAAGTATCACAAAGTCTACGAGGAATATGAACTTCTCTACTTTGACCAGGACATCATAGAGCATCCCCATAGGCTTTTTCACTATGTGGTCAGCCATCAACAATGGCATGCTCATCAGAGTTGAGGCTCCCAAGCCTAGCTTCATAAAGACTACAAGGGGCATCAGATTTATACTGGCCCCAAGATCACGCAATGCCCTTGCGAACTCTATATCACCAATAGTGCAAGGTATGGTAAATGCACTGGGATCTTCTTGCTTTTGTATCAAGGACCTCTTAGCAATTGCACTGCAATGTTGAACCTCTTCGGAGAGCTCCTGGCTTACAGTCCACGTCTTTGTGACGAAGTCCTTCATGAACTTTACATACCCAGGCATCTTCTCTAATGCCTCAATGAGAGGGATGTTGATAGAGAGTTGTTTCAACATGGAGACAAAGTGCTTGAATTTACCTTCCTCTTCTTTCTTTCAATTCTTTGAGACAAAAGAGGTGGAAGTCTAGGAATGGGCTTCCACTTTTGTGACACCTGTGCAGCATCCCTTACCCCATCTTTGGTACGATCATCTCTTGGTTCTGCATCTATGACCTCATTTATCTCCTTACAAACATCATCATCATCAACCAGTATAAGAGGATCAATGGTCTGCTTACTAGCACGAGTAGTCACCACCATATACTGCTTCTCTTTTTTTGGATTTTGAACTATGTTACTGGGCAATATACCATTTTGTTGCTGGTTGAGTTGAGTCGCTATCTGACTGAACTATTGCTTTAGCTATTTGATTGAAACAGAATGAAACATAATCTTCTAATTAAGGTTGGAAATGTCAGACTTCATCCCTCTCGAGGTCTCATCTTGTGTATCAACCTTCATCAACAAGTGATCAAACATCTCCTCAACCGTAGAACTACCAGCACTTGTATTATGATTATGTGGTGGAACATATGGACCATTCTTGTAACCATCTCTGTGACCTTAATCAGCATATGTATCTTGTCCCCTATTCCTGTCGTAGTAGCCTCAACGATTATTATCTCTGAAGGCACCATCCCTATTATAGTTTCGACCTTGGTTTCCTTGACCTTGGCACCAAAAGTCCTGATTGGACTATTAGGCATTAGTTCGAAAACCCTTTATCTGATCAGTAATGAAGCAAATGTCCTCCTTATAGTAAGGCTCCTCATACATGGGCGCTCGTGAAGGCTGATGAGCAACTACATTAAGTCGTTCCTAATTTTGCTTCATTAAAAACTCCACATTTTTACCAATCTAAGCAAGCTCTTACATAATCTCCTCATTTATTTTAGCTTGCACAGAACTAGTACAAACTGTACACAAGCTTTTGGTAGAGAACCTATCTCTCATTCCCCATACACGATTTGTCTTGACCACATGTTGTAGCTTTTCAACAACCATTAAAAATGGTTTATCTAAAAATGTCACCCATAATGGTGTCAGGACATGCTTTGTTATTCTCGTCGAGGGCATGGTAGAAAATCTCCACCAAGGCATCATCAATAATTTTATGGTAAGGGACATTCCTTAGACACTTTATGAACCTCTCCCACATAGTACTCATCAAGTCACCAAAAAGTTGTTCAAAGTTGTTGATCTAATCCTTCAACTTAAGCTTATTTAATCTCGAGAAGAACCTCTCCAAAAAGGCCTTCTGTAATTTAGCCCAGCTAGTGATAGAACTTTGTGGAAACTCAGATAGCCATAGCATATCCACAGCTAGATTCTGAGTTCCCATTACACTCTTACAGACAAACAAAATATTGTGTAAATGGCTATGTGGATCCTCTGATGGAAGACCCGCGAACAACCCACGAATCTGCAGAATTTGAAGTAACCCTATGAAATAACAAATTATGTGTCATCTGATATTAGTGGTAACACAATAGATCTAGTAACATCCATAGCCATAGGATTTAGCCGATATTGATTCCACTGATAAGCTTCGATGTTGAGGTCCTATTGCTATGGATAAAATGTCCTCAAGCGGAGGTAGGTTATTATCATTCTCTTTTTTATTCTGGTGTTGATTTAGAGTTGCATTAAACATGTTGTTTGCATTATGTTTGGTCATTCTTCTCAATGTTCTTTAGATCTCTGGATCAAACAAAGTTAAGGGAATGCCTCAACTTCGCGAATTGTGCATAAACTACACCTGCACATTGAAACAAAAAAATAACAAAAATGTAAAATAAGAAAAATAAGGATTAATTCCTGAACTACTCAAATTAAAAAAGTCTAGTTGTATTACCCGAAAATGGCACAAAAATTTTGATGTCACCCAAGTTACACCTCCTTTTTGAAGGATAAAGCGGTCGTTGTCAAGATATATAACGTAATAGAGGTTAGCATCGATACCACAGGGATGTCACGACCTAAGCCTAGGGCATAGACGTGATATGGTGAATGGGGAACCCGAAGGGGCCCCAAACAAGCCTCTTAACATATCATTACACATCCTTGGTCATAGAAGCAACTCAACAACAATAAGAGAATAGAAATAAGGGCAATGGGATTAAGGGAGTCTTTCATAGCTTAAAACATACAAGAGTCAAGAGATTCAAAGCTCATAACATCATTACATAACTTGTTTAGCAACACCTCTAAACATAGAAATGAGTGGCGGCCAAGGCAACTTTTCAGCCTCACTCTCACAGTCAAAAGCATATAATAAGATAAAGAGAGTCTTTCCATACATAGGAACAAAAGATATCATCCTCGGAGTTGAGGACTCACCAAACTTTCTTGAAGAGATAGTACTAGCCACATGGAGGACGGTGATCAAGTGGATCTCTGGTTCCTGCATGGTAACATCATGCAGGCGTAGAGTATATGTTAGTACATTTGAATGTACTAAGTATGTAGGATTCAATGCAACAATAGATAGGCAACATAATTGAAATGTATAATTAGGCAATGGATGAGCATATAACAATATGGCATGCATGAATGATACTTGAAGTAAACATGCTTATATAGAACATATTACATATGTTGTAAGAGACCTCATTATAAAGTCCAAGGCCTACCACCCCCTTGGAAAGCCGATTAAGGTATCAACCCCTCAATTGGTTGATGATTGTCACACCCTACCATCCATGGTGATTGAGGTATCAAACCCTCAATTGGTCGATGGTTGTCACACCCTACCATTCATGGTGATTGAGGTGTCAACCTCTTAAATTGGTTGATGGTTGTCACACCCAACCATCCATGGTGATTGAGATATAGCACCCCCTCATCAAGGTATGGTCAACTTCCAACACTATAGATATTTTTCATGAAATCAACACATAAATACCTTCCTTTCATCATCATAAGGTCATTCAAGTCATAGGTCATGTAATAGATCATCATTAGCTCAAGAATCCAATATTAGATATTTTATCAAACACTTGATGGGTGTATAATGCTAGTGTAAAATCATACAATTCAAGAGTGAAATCATGTGAGAAAAATCAATGTAAAACGCGGGTGTATAATGCTAGTGTAAAATCATGCAATTTAAGAGTAAAATCATGTGAGAAAAATCAATGTAAAACCACCCACCAACACTTGGTAATACCCTTATGCAAGATACATCAAAACCCTTCATCAAATCACATAATGAATCACAGATTCATAGCTCAAAATATGCTAAAACAATCACAATTTTATGAAACCCCAACATATTTTATAGTCAAATTTCATAGTAAGAGATACCCATAAATAATCTACTTGAAAATATATGATTTATGTAAAAAGAAAGGTTGGGCACCTTGGGTGAAAGGATCCAATGGTTGAAACCCACATACCTCAACTTTGGAGAATTCATTGATGAAGATTTGATTGAGAACTTGAAGCTTGACTGCATTCCTTAAGATCCAGAATAAGTTTGGGACCCTTGATTTTGAGTGAAATATTTGCCCAAGTGTTTGAGAAGGTTTTGGGGAATGTCTTGTATGATATGGGGTTGAAAAATAACTAAACATAGGTGTTTTTATGCATGGAAGGCTTAGGCTCAAGACCCAAAGGCCTTGGACCGAAATAGAAAAACTGAAGCAAAATTAACACTGGTTCGAGCCCTAGTTGCGTCGCGCCACGGGCGCGGATCGACACTTGATAAGGAATTTTTTAGAAAATGAAATTTTTATACGGTTGCTCTAAAATCTTTGAAATATATGAAAATTATGAGATGGTCACTTTTGAGGCACATTTTCGGACACTTTTTAGGGTCATTTCAATATCTCGCCCTTGGGAACATTCATCCCCGAATGCCAAAGAAGTGTATATAGGAGAAATAATCAAGTTGATTTCAGCCCACAGAAGGATGCAACAATGCACTTAAACATTGTTTCAAAAATCTCAACATAAGTGTCAAAATCACCATGAACTTGTCAATTTAAACATGAATGCATGCAAATGACATTGGGCTAAAACATAAGACTTGAAATCATATAGAAGACTTAGATTAGTACTTTGGGCTTGACTAGAATGGAAGAGATAGGGATATCATTTTTCCATGTCCGCCTCGGCTTCCCATGTGGCACTTTCAACGTGTTGATTTCTCCAAAGAACCTTGACGGAAGCAACTTCCTTGTTTTGTAACCTCTTCACTTGCCTATCCAAGATTTCTACCAAACCCTCCTCATAAGTCAAATTGTCTTCAACAACCCCCACAACATCAAGAGGCACAAACACACTTGGGTCACCCACACACTTTCTCAACATAGACACATAGAAGAACGGATGAACCATATTCATGTCATTGGGCAACTCTAACTCATAGGCTACCTTACCAATCTTTCTTAATACCCTATGAGGACCTACAAATCTTGGACTCAATTTACCCTTCTTACCAAAGTGAACCACACCCTTCATGGGTGAAACTTTCAAATAGACCCAATCAATAACCTTAAATTCATGATCTCTTCTCCTCACATTGATATAGGACAACTTTGGGTTGTCTTTAACCTCTCTCTTATCGACCTCGCTTTCTCTAAGGCCTCCATAACAAAATTCGAACCCAGCAAAGTTATCTCTCCCACTTCAAACCACCCAACCAGTGATCTACAACATCTACCATAAAGAGCCTCAAAAGGAGTCATACCAATACTTGCATGATAGCTATTATTTTTTTTAAAAAAAAAACTCAATTAATGGAAGATGATCATCCCAACTACCTTTAAACTCCAAAATACAAGCTCTAAGATTAATATCCTCAAGAGTTTGGATAGTTCTTTCGGCTTGGTCATCCGAACACAAACTTAGCAATATCCCTCTTCATACCACACCACCAATACACTTCCCTCAAATCTCTATACATCTTTGTAGAACCGGGTGAATGGAATAGGAAGAATTAAAAGCCTTATCAAGAATCTTCTTCTCAAGTCATCAACACTATGCACACACAGCCTACCTTGGTATCTAAGGGCACCATCTCCCCCTTAGGAGAAAACCTCCACCTTTCTATCTTTTACAAATGCCTTCAATTCTAAAAATGCGGGGTCAAGATCTTCCTTAGCTTTCACCTCCTCAAGCAATGAAGATTTAGAGCCATTAATAATAATAACACCACCATTATAGGTCAAGGTCTTTCTTTGCTTTTACCTCATCAACTGAGAAAGATTTAGAGCCATCAATAACCACAACACCATCATTATCAATCTCCTCCAACCTAACTCCCAATCTAGCCAACCGATGAACCTCTCTGGCCACCTCTTTGCCCCTATCATCAACATGTGCTAGGCTACCCATAGACACCCTACACAAAGCATCAGCCACAACATTAGTCTTACTGGGATGATAATACACACTCATATCATAATCCTTAAGAAGCTCTAACCACCTTTGTTGCCTCAAGTTAAGATCTTTTTGGGTGAACACATATTGGAGACTCTTATGATCGGTGAACATATCAACATGCACCCCATAAAACTATTGACGCCAAATCTTTAAAGAAAATACCACAGCGACTAACACAAGATCATGGTAAGATAATTCTTTTTATGCAACTTAAGTTGTCTAGAGGCATAAGCTATCACCTTATCATTTTGCATCAAGACACACCCCAAACCAATTCATGAGGCATCATAATACACAAAAAACCTTCTAGCAATTTTGGTAGAGACAAGATAGGAGCAGAGGGTTTGGAAATTCATAAGATCCATGAAGATAGCCGGTGCATTAGTCAACCTAAAATACAGGACTACAAACTCATAATGCCCATACCTAGTCCAGAAGGTCGTCTTGGGAATATCACACTCCCTCACTTTCACTTGGTGATACCCGGACCGAAGATCAT
>DF358337.1:35094-53672 GCA_000787875.1 Solanum virginianum
AGCCGGACCGAAGATCAGTCTTAGAGAAGTGACTAGCCCCTTGAAGTTGGTCAAATAGATCATCAATCCTTCCTAAAAGGTACTTATTCTTTATGGTGACTCTATTAAATTGTCGGTAATCAATACACATTCTAAGGGAACTATCTTTTTTCTACACAAACGACACTGGAAAGCTCACTAGGAAAGACATCAAGGAACTCATTAACCACCGCAACTGACTCTATAGGAAGGACTTTGGACTGAACATCCCTAACCCTCACAAGATGATAGAGACAACCCTTAGAAATCAACTTTTGGGCTTTAACACAAGAAATAAATCTACTCTTGACCACCACATCATGACTTTCTCACTCAAGGACAGGCTCGAAATAAACTTATGGGCTTTAATGCAAGAAATGAATCTATCCTTGACCACCCCATCATGACTCTCCTATACAAGAATTGGTTTATTAGGGAATTGGAATCTAACTTTACGGGTCCTACAAATAATGAAGGCATAATATGCATGCAACTAAACCACCTCAAGTATGACATCAAAATCCACCATATCTAATTCAACACAGTCACCAGACAAGATTTATTCGGTATGACCATGGAACAATTCCTATGGACCTTCCTAGCAACAATAAACTCATCAATAGGGGTAGACACTAAATGTTCACATAACAACTTGAGACATATATGAAGCCTACTAGCAACAAAAGGGATAATGAAAGAGATAGTGGCACTCGGACCTATTAATGCATACATATCAAAGTCAAAGGAAACTTCAACATACCGGTAGTAACATCGGGCGCCTCATCCCCTCCTTACCTCCCTCGAAGAGAATAGAACCTATTACACATAGAGTACCACCTTGTTAGTCACTTCTTCCCCTAGGACCTGCAGTTGTACCTTGAGGATGAACATCTCTACTCTTGGGTTAAGCATAAGGATAACCACTAATATTGTCACCAAATTCACCATACCAAAGTAAACATTTGAGTTCTTCAAACATGGGCCACCATGGCCTTTTTTGCACTTGTGGTATCCAGGCTTTGTCACCCCCTCATCGCCTCTTTAAGCCTCTTAATCAATATGACCACCTTGCGCTTGAAGTCGACCATCTTTACACAATTTTCGAGCATATGGACAATCAACTATCTTGTGTCCCATCTTACCACACCTATAGCATACACCCATATTTCTTAAACATATGCCATCATGTCTCCTTCCACACCTTGAGCATCTAGGATAAGTCACTACACCATTGCCCCGAGCTTTGAATATGGACGCTTACCACCAATTCAGGCTCTCTTGGCCTTTCCCTCTCCACTCTTACCATTTAAAGTATCAAGGGTACCCACCGATCGGTTTCAGTTGGGCGGTCACGGCCTTGGCCAACACCCATAGAGCATTGTGAACCTCCGCATTCGATATATCATCGTCCTAAGTAGCCTAATATATATTCTGAAACATAATGATTAGGAATTAGTAATAAGCTATAGAGGACCTAGATCTACCGCATGACATAGATCATGAAAAAGTGAAACATTTCCTAAAATACCTCAAAGCCTCTTACTCATAGTCGTGGCGCACTTCACAACCATGAATAAGACTCTAATTGACGTAGTTTGTTGGATGTTGAGGACTATTAACAACCTAGTGCTTTGATACCATCTTTGTCATGACCCAAGCCAAGGGCTTAGACCTGATACCGCGAATGGGGAAACTGAAGGGACCCCAAATAAGCCTCTTGACATATCATTACAAATCCTTGGTCGCAGAAGCAATTAAACAATAATAAGAGAATAGAAATAAGGGCAAAGGGACTAAAGGGAGTCTCTCATAGCTTAAAACATACAAGAGTCAAGAGAGTCAAAGATCATAACATCATTACACAACTTGTCCAACAACACCCCTAAACATAAAATTGAGTAGGGGCCAAGATAACGTTTTGGGCTCACCCTCATAGTCAATAGCATACAATAAGATAAAGAGAGTATTTGCGTACATAGGAACAAAAGATATTGTCCTTGGAATTGAGGACTCACCAAACTTGCTTGAAGAGATAGTACCAGCCATATGGAGGACGGTGATCAAGTGGATCTCTGGTTCCTACATGGTAACATAATGTAGGCGTAGAGTATATATTAGTACATTTGAATGTACTAAGTATGTAGGATTCAATGCAACAATAAATAGGCAACATAATTAAAATGTATTATTAGGCAATGGATGAGCATATAGCAATATGGCATGCATGAATGATACTTGAAGTAAACATGCTTATAGAGAACATATTACATATGTTGTAAGAGACCATCATTATAAAGTCCAAGGCCTACTACACCCTTGGAAAAGTGATTGAGGTATCAACCCTCAATTGGTTGATGATTGTCATACCCCTATCATCTATGGTGATTGAGGTATCGCACCCCCTCAACAAGGTGTGGTCAACTTGCAACATTATAGATACTTTTTTATGAAATTAACATATATATACTTTCCTTTTATCATCATAAGGTCATTCAAGTTAGAGGTCATGCAATAGATCATCAATAGCTCAAGAATTTAAAATCAAAAATTTTATGAAACTCTTGGTGACTGTAAAATGCTAGTGTAAAATCATGAAATTCAAGAGTGAAATCATGTGAGAAAAATCAACGTAAAACCACCCACCAATACTTGGTAATACATCTATGCAAGATACATCAAACTCTTCATCAAATCACATAATGGATCATAGATTTATAGCTCAAAAAATGCTTAAACAGTAACAATTTTATAAAACCCCAATATAGTTTATAGTCAACGTTCATAGTAAAAGATACCCATAAATAATCTACTTGAAAACATGCAATTTATGTAAAAAGGAAGGTTGGGCACCATGGGTGAAAGGACCCAATGGTTGAAACCCACATACCTCAACTTTGGAGAATGCCTTGATGAAGATTTGATTGAGAACTCGAAGCTTGAGTAAATTCCGTAAGATCTGAAATGAGTTTGGGACCCTTGATTTTGAGTGAAATATTTGCCCAAGTGTTTGAGAAAGTTTTGGGGAATGGCTTGTATGATATGGGGTTAAAATATGACTAAGTATAAGTGTTTTTATGCATGGAAAAGCTTAATCCCAATATCAAAAGGCCTTGGACCGAAATAGAAAAAATGAAGCAAAATTAACACTAGTCTGTGACCTGGCCGCATCACGCTAAGGGCGCGGATCGACACTGGATAAGGAATTTTTGGAAAAATAAAATTTTGATATGGTTGCTCAAAAATTGGGGTTATACCCATTTCCCACTCAATCTTTTTTCTAATCACAAATATGAAGTCAGATTTTTGATATCATGCACGAATTTTAAGATATAGAGAAATTATGATTATGGGCATTTCGAAGGCACATTTTCGGGTAATTGTTAGGGTCGTTTCAAGGGAATAGGGTAGAATTAGAAGAATTCCAAGTAGTTTGAGTTAATTAACCTATTTATATCCCCAAAAGAGGGGCTTTGTAAAAACTATGGACAGAAATGCTAGACTAAGATAAGTGTGAAATCAGTTTGAAGAGTAACTAGGGTATTGTATTCCCTATGATTTACTAACTCAGTATTACCAAATAATTGAATTCTTTTCTAGTGTATAGCATGTAGAATGGTAAGTTAAGTTTACCAAACCCTTTGATCTAGATGAGAGATAAATTTCACTATGTGATTTGATACATCCCTATAGTGTGATATTACAACCCTTACCTATTATTCCAGTACAACATCCCCTTGATCCTGTTTGGTTGATTAGACGAGAAACATCAATTGAATCATGTTAATTAATCTCTTTTTCTATTCATTACTACCTTGATCCAGTCAGTAACACAAAGCAAGTTCTCATGTTGACCACCATTAAAAGGCATTCAAACTTAAGAGAATTAATTAATACATGCGTTCACACTTTTCAAGAATTTTAAATTATCTGACTTTACCTTATTAGTTCTTCATGGTTTCGAAAACCCTAGTTGTAGATTTAGCTATTCATTATCAATGTAGATGTAAGAATCATGATATTGAATAGCATAATTAAGCACTTACACAATGAAATTAAGAATAAGAAATTCAAGCTCTTCAATAAAGATCATAAGATTGAATTAAATAACACAAAATATTATTTCACAAGTGTCTCACAATGTTTTTCACTCTTTCTTACTGACTCTCTGATGTTTTATCTGAAAAATAACCTAAAAATCTATTTATAGTATTTAAAATACAAAACCAAAATGAAGTAGGAGAATTGGGTCGATAGGCTATACGGACAACTCTATGGGTTGTATACAATTTTATGGCCCATAATCGAGGCTTCGTGGACTCCTTCAGCGATTCTGGGGATGACTTCTACAAGACCCATCTATGGGCCATGTAAAGTTTTACGACCCTTCGAAGGTTTCGTCTAATGACTTTTCAGCAACTCTCTATTGTTTTATCTTCAGGGTACGACACCTTGTCTATGACTCATAGAAATTTTTACGGCTCATCTACATGTTCGTAGACTCAACTTCAGAAATCACCCTTCACTAGATTTTGCTACAAAATGTACTCTATTGCCCATAAAGACAACAACTTCTGTAATTTATGCACACTTAGACCAAAAATCATGTCAACCCTGTAATCCTGCAAAACAAATATAAAAACACATTAAATCTACTAACATCGCTATGGACACACAAAAATTTCAGCTTTTAAGCATCAAAAGTGTTGTATTTTTACAGCACATCACAATACAATAATATTATAACCATTTCAACATAAGTGGTATTTGTTGCTACATATTCAACATAATTTCGCTACATATTCAACATAATTTCCAATAGAATTGGTATTTATTCCAACATATTTTATTTTTATTGTATAATTAAAATGTAAAAAAAAATACAATAGTAAGATGACATACATTAATATATGAAAGTTGTTATTATACATATAATCATAATTACTAAATCTAAATATATTCAATATTCACCATAATATTTTCATTTGGAGGTATAAAGTTAGGTTTAGGTCTAGCTCTTTGTTTGTCATCATTGTTGCTAACATCGCCATTCTTATCTTTTTTCAACTCCATGATTCCATAAAATAAAAGCATATCTCACTCGAAGGGACTTAACAATACTCCCAGAAGATGGTACTTGTAATACATCACTTAGATGCTTAGCAAAAGTAGCAACAAAAACTCCACAATCCCTATATTGTGTGTGTAACATCTATTAAAAAACTAATAACAACATATTTATAATTGATAGAAGTTAAAAAAAAAAAGTGATACATACAAACTACCACTTGCTTGATTGTCAATGCTAGAAACATGTTTGACATTGAACAAATAACATTTGTTTTAGCTCTAGTAGCATTCAATCGCTAACAGGTCTGTCCGATCTTTTTTATCAAAAATATTACTGTATTCAAAATACTTTGACAATACTGTAGCCAATTTTTCAATTACACTAAACCTTTTTTTGTCTTTGCTCCTCGATAAGGACATTGAATCATAGGTCTTTATGCACTGTTTCTTTAATACAATACAATCAGAGCCCAATGAAATTTATAATCCTAATTACGGGGACATACACCTCATCTATCAGGTGCCAAGGCAGTGCAATAACTATACTTAACTCTATGATAGTGTAAATAAATTTCTTCTCATAATCAGTAACATAACCTTGTTAATGTATGTATTGAAAAAAAAAAGAAAGAAATTATGGTGTATCAATATTGTGAATTAATTTAATGCTCTGACTTATTTTGCAGATAGTAAAAAAATGCACATTCAAATAACGCACATATACATCAACAACATATGTATCAGCAGGTGTTGATCAAAAGATAAATGGACATAGTTATACCTCATCATTCCAATACTTGTTGGGTCAGACATTAGGTAGAACCAATCCTTCTTATTTAGAAATGCAACGATAAATCTAATCTTTCAAATTCAAGACCCGAATATTTAGTTGTATAGTGATCATCCTTGATTTTTATGTAATTAAATAAATAATTATATAATTAATTAGTGGACATCAAGAAATTAAATTGATAATACGCCACTTAGTTACTTTTGTGCATGTTGCTGGTAAAGACCTTTGCATGTTGATTCTGAGAATGATGACATTAGTTGAGTCAGACCCTCATCAAGAATATTATAGTCTTCAAATGATCCATATTTTTATTGCACATAAGAAGTACAACTTTCTCATTGCCTTTTGAACTTAAGCAAAAATCTGTCAAAGATAGAATAGATGGTGGAGGAGAAGCAAGACTTGTTTTTTTTTTTTTTAAATTTGTGATAATAATCTAAAAATTACTTTTTTCAACTTGTTAATCTTCTTTAGCAGTGCAATCTTCTTTGATGGAATGAAACTCCTTTTAACAGTCAATTCCTTAAAACTATTTGTCAATTATTTCATATAATTAATAAAATCATCATATTTATGCTGACATTCTTTGTATTGACAGACAAAGCAATTGTTAAAAGAGAAAAATTGAGCATTTGTTGTTTCTGCTGACATTTATCTACAAGATAAATAAAAAAGGTAGAGTTGATAAAGAAGTTCAAAAAAATTTCATAAAATAGGTTATCTGTTACAACATATAATCCATCTATTGCCAAACCTTGTATTGTAACATATGAAAACTCTGTTACAACATGAGTTATCTTCTACAGCAAATTATCTATCTATTGTTGTAACACATGAATGATCTATTGCAATAGATGATCATTCTATTGCAATTTTTACCAACATATGAGAGTTATATGTTGAAAATAATAACTTAATACAATAGAACAAAACTTACTATCTTTCTACCAACATATGGTCCTCTGTTGTGGCAAATATTGTTTAACAAATATGTGTTCAATTTACACTATAGAACTAACTATTCTCACTACTAGAAAAGAAAAAACAACAAAATACGAGTCTTTAATGAAAGGGAAAAATTAGGAATTTTTTTGGGTTTCTGTCTTTTCTTTCATAAATCGGATTATTCAAAATTTTCTCAACTATAGAAGGAGTTCGTGTTTATTAACGCAAAAATCCCTTATTTTTAACCTGATTACCAATAGTGTTCTTGCTCACAAACTAAAAAAATACATTTAGCAATCATTAAGAAGAGTGATAGTCGCGCTGAAGTTGCATTTTCCTTTAGAATGACGGCCGACGACGATGACTCGGCGAGCAAGTGAAACTAGTTATTTGAGAGGCATCACTATATTTACCTTGCTTTAGGAAGAAAAGCGATGAATGACAACAACATTAGGTTATTTTCCTTTAGAGTGATGACCGGTGAAACTACTTTTGTAAAGAAGAAGTTAAAGTTTTAAGTTTGAAGAAATGAAATGACCTTTTTTCATTTTTTTCTTCCTTAAAGGGATAGTTGAAGAATAGGGTATATTTGTATTTTAAAAATATTAAGAAGTTTTGATAATGTTAATTTGGTCCCAAATTGACTTAGTTAAATTTTTAATTGTTTTAATACTTTCTTGAATTGCCCAAAACAAAAATAAGACCTAAAAACACTTTTCCCGAAAGACACTAATACTTGTTAGAACCCACTAGTAGTGCACAAAAAGAATAGAAAAGGGTTAAAACTACCCTTAAACTATTTGAAATAGATCAAATATACCATTTAACTATTTTTGGACTCAAATCTAATCATGCCATCAAACTATTGGGCCACTTATACCCTCCACATCCACTTTTCCATTTGGACTCTTATGTGGCATCCAATATGTGAAGTAAAATTCCACATGTACATCCATGTAAGCACGCCTACCATTAAA
Source organism: Solanum virginianum (assembly GCA_000787875.1). Classification (NCBI taxonomy): domain Eukaryota; kingdom Viridiplantae; phylum Streptophyta; class Magnoliopsida; order Solanales; family Solanaceae; genus Solanum; species Solanum virginianum. The sequence continues at coordinate 42,895 of DF358337.1, forward strand.
ATATCCATCCAACCCTTACAATTCAAATTCTCTTTTTCATTTTTTCCCCAATTTTAGCGATTTGGCTACATTGACTTCTTCATCATTAGGTCAAAGAAGTAATCCATTTGCTACTTTATGGCTTCTTCATCACCTAGTAAATCATTTATCTTATTTTACCACTTTTATAATTTTTATTAGATTTTAAGACAGCATCAATAGGGTTTACGATTTGTATAATCTCCTGGCAGGTTAGATTAGTGAGTAATTATTTATTTATTTGAGTTCAAATAGTAGTATTTATGTAATTTTGGGTCTGACTGATTTGTACATTGTGAGTTATGATATTTGTGTTCTTTCTCCATTTCTTCAAGAAGCTTTCTTTACTTCTAGTATTTTGAAGCAAAATCAAGATCGTCAAGTAATTCACTTGAAATACAATATGCAAAATGAAGTGATATTGTAGATTAAATGCACTAAATTTGACGACCTGGACTGATCTGAATGCAAAGAGAAGGTTCTGCAAATGTCCAAGACCCAAAGTAAGTTGTAAAATAATTTGAAATTTGGATATTAATATTGTCACGACCCAACCCTAGGGGCTAAACGTAACACTTCACAAAGGGAACTCGAAGGGACCCCAAGCAAGCTTCTTAGCACAAAATACAACAAGAGATAGAAAATAGGGATAACCGGGGCTAAGGGACATCTTTCATATCATAAACAACAGGAGTCAAGAGAGAGTCAAAACTTATAACATTAGACATGACATGTCCAACAGCACCTCTACTACTTAGATAAGAGTGGAGGCCAAGACAAGCAACCGGGCTCACCCTCATAGTCAACATATATATAAAAGAAAGATAGTTTTAGGACATAGCATGAGTTCATAAGCATAGTCCCCGAAATGGAGGACTCACCAAAGAGCTTGAGAGAAAGTCGTACTGGCCACGTGGAGGAGGATGATCAAGTGGGACTCCAGTTCCTCCATGGTGACATCTTGTAGGGATAGAATATGTGTTATCATGTTTGAATGTACTAAGTATGTAGGTTGTAATGCAACAAGAGATAAGTAACATAATCGAAATGCATAAGCATAGGCAATGAGTAGCATATAACAATATGGCATGCATGTGAGATGCTATGTAATAAATCATGCTTATATAGAATATAATACATGTGCAAGAAGAGACCACTATCATATTGGTAGATCATCGCACCTTATCGCCCTTGGTGATTGAGGTACCAACCCTATCAATTGGTTAGTGGCTCGTCGCACCCTACCACCCTTGGTGACCAAGGTGCAAACCCCTCGACATGGTTATCAAGATACCAACCCCCCGACATAGTTATCAAGGTACCAACCCTGCTACATGGTTGATGGATCATCGCACCCTACCACCCTTGATGACCGAGGTACAAACCCCCCATATGGTTATCAAGGTACAAACCCCTTGATATGGTTACCCCGCACGCAACCCCCGAGTAAGGCATGGTCACATTCCAACACTATATAGAAGAAAAGAATATACATACATTTATTTCAGCATCATATAGTCATTCAACTCATAAGACATGCATTGAACCTTCAATTCCTCAAGAAATCATAATCCAGACATTTTATCAAACACTTGGCGAATGTGTAGTGCTAGTGTAAAACTATGTAATTCAAGAGTGAAATCATGCTAGGAAATTCAATGTAAAACCATCAATAGATAATAATAGATAAGACCCATGAGTAAATTAACTTTAAATCATGTAATTTTAGGTATAAGAGAGCTTGGGTATCATGGGTGAAAGGAACCTATGAAAGAAACCCACATACCTTGACTTTGGAGAATCCTTAATGCAGATAGGAGATGGAGACTTGAAGCTTGAATGAGACCCTTAAGATCCGGATGAGTTTTTGAGACTTAGAATTGGAGATGAAATATTTTCTAAGTGTTTGAGTGAGTATTTAGGAATGTCTTAAATGATATGAGGGTGAAATAAGGCTAAGTATAAGCATTTTTACGCATGGGAACACTTAGGCCCAAAACCCAAAAGCCTTGGACCGAACTTGAAAAACTGGGGAAAATTTATACTAAGGCGCGCTGTTGGTGCGTCACGCCAAGGGCGCTAAAATCTCACTAATAATCATATTTTTAGAAAAATGAAATAGCAATTCGTTTGCTCTAAAATCGGGGTTAGATCCATTTCCCACTCAATTTGACCCCCTGAACAAGAATATGAAGTCGAATTTTTTATATCACTCACGAATTTTGAGATATATGAAAATTAAGATTTCGACCACTTTCAAGGCACATTTTTGGACACTTTTTGAGGTCGTTTTAAATATACAAAATTTAATTAGTTAAATTAGTCGTAAGTCTTTTCGTAATACATTCCAAAATGATGATGGTCAAATTTGTATACTAAATATAGATTACTACATATAAATATTGAAAATGACAAGACAAATAAGAATTTTTGCCAAAAGCAGTAGCTGTCATAATGGACTTAAAGGGTAAAGTGGATGTTATGAAGGTTGTATGAAACAAATTAAAAATGATTGTCAATGGAATGAAAGTGGCTGAAAGGAACAATATGAGAGAAAAATTGAAGAAATAAGTTTTTTTAATCTCCAAGAGGCTGGCAAAGTTAGTATTTTAGAGGAGAAGATTGAAGAAATGAAATTTATTTTAGCCCAAGAGACTGAAGAAGTTATGATTTTAGAGAAGAAAGTTGAAAATTTGAAAATTATCATTTTCATTTTGAGTTTTTTGTTTATTATAGTTATTGTAAGGATCATAAAGTGAATGTACTTTCTTACTTTTGTCTAGGAGAACTTAAGGTATGATGTAAATATTTGTTCTTCTTGTAGTACTTATGTTGAAGATTTTATTTGGTAATGAAATTGTAGTATTTATGTTGAACTGAGTACTTAAGTTGAAGTTGTAGTAATAAAGTTGAAGTGCTTTTATTCTACTCTTGACATCAAAATTAAGATTATTTGCCTTCTTTGCTTCACTAAATTCTTATTTTTTGACTTGAACAACATGATCCACAACATCCTCATTTCTTTTTCAATTTTCACCTTCTAATGCAAAAGATCAAAAATCATAACTACATTCTTCCGGTGACTCTTATTTTTCAAGTCCAACAATGTCAGTGTCAACAAGACATTCCCAGCCACAACTATATTCAAGACCACAACCACATAGCAATCATAACTCTCATTTACCAATACTAATACCATCACCACTATCAACAGCCACATTCAAGATTTCGATCACATAACCAACACCATTTCACTCTTCAGGTGAGTTCAAATATTTTTAAGAGTCTCACTTAAATCATGTAGCTCAGTGAAAATTGTAGGCACAAAAATTAAAAATTGAATATAACAATGACTACAACAAATCTAAAAACTAATGATCTAATCAACATCAACTAAAAATTAAAAATAACTTAACACCAATTTCAAGATAAAAAATAAATATAAGCATTCATGATTTTGCATCTATCAAATTTAATCCAAAATAAACACAAGAATTTTTTATTTTTCATCATCCACCTTCAAGCAAAAATAAATTAAAGCAACAACTTCTTGCACTATTCAAAACATATTAAATTTGGATCCTCCCATTTGCTTTTCTTGTCTTCGACATGCCCACTTTCTTCTCTTTCTCCCTTTCTAACTGATTGTCAGTGAAAGCTTATTTTCCTTTCAAAGTGAACTTGGTAGGTGAGTAAGACAAATCTGTAGGCTCACTAATTCCAATATGATTGCCTATAAAAGATATCACTCTATTTCTAGATGGCCTTTGTTGATTCATTCTCATTTTTAATTGTTTGAGATATTTAGATATAACTTAAGGTCTGATATCTGGATCACTTTCAGAATCTCTAACAAGACCAAATGGCTCATACTATTGTAGTAGCAGTACAGATATAGGCATGAAATGGTATTCTTCTTCTTGTGTTGGTACAGGGGTTGAACAGCTTCTTCACCGAACTGAAAATAAAATACTTATGTGTTGAGAACTTAGGGGTAGAATCAATAACAACAATGAGATATGTAAATAAGTAAAGTTCTTACCTTGTATGTTCTTGCATTGTGAGTTGATGAACCACACTTACTATATGTTATTTTAGTTCTTTTTCTTGAGTGAGTCCATTCTCCTACTCTTTTAGTTATTGCATCTTTTTTCCCTAGTTCTTTTGATCTTTGGTCTTCTAATTGTTTTCACAAGATCTGATGAATTCATAGCATGTTCCAGTAATAGATTCCAGAATTTTTTACCTCTTACAGACATCAACTTGGTCTCATATGTCATCAAGCTTCCTTACTATACCACCAATCTATTTTCTGGTACAACATATCTTTGATGGCATAAGGGCATGAGATGCCAGTCAACTGTCAAGACCTAGAAGTGTATTTCTTCTCCACCAAATTTTCTGTGTGCCTACCATCACCATCAGATACTTCATACACAAGATCACCATTAAAATCAATATTACATAACTGAGCTATTTTCATTTAAGTAGTGAATAATTTCATGCACTTAGGACTGTAATTAGCAATCCATTTGCTTGCATTTCTCTTCCTTCTCTCCTAATTTAGAAATTATCTTGATTCTTAAATCTTCAAGCATTTTCAAGATTGGCTTACCTCTTGCTTCTTGGATCCAGGAGTTGAAGGACTCTATAAAATAATTATCCACCATTTTAATTTTACATATAGTATCCAAATATGCATTGCACCATCTCTTAGGTGAATATCTAAGCAAATTTTAGGCAACACTCTTTGATAATGCACCAAATGCACTCAACTAGTCTTTGAAATCTTCCTCATAAGTACTCCAAGCAACCTACCAAAGTGATTTCTTCTCTTTTGAGCCAAATCTCTTCATTCAGTTGGCCTCAATATGTCTAACACAATACCTTATTCATTAAAAGTGAATGGTTAGTAAACAAACTCAAAGAGAAAAAAATCAAACATATTAAAGTATTTATGCTTAGACAAAGGAAAGACCTTTATCACTATATTTAATAGTCCCTATACATGTCAAATACATGGCTATCTAGTTACCGATTATTATAAAAAGTGAACATTGTCACGACTCGGACATAGGGTCTAGGAGTGACATAGCGAATGGGAACCCAAAAGTCCCAAATAAGCCTCAAAGTATTCAAATTCACATCATCATTTCAGAAGCGTATTCAAATAGTAAACACATAGTCCTAAGGGACGGGAAAGTAGGACTCACACTATGGGGATATTATATGGAAGGGATTAACATGGATTCACATAACACGTAGCACATAAAGACTAAGGGACAAGGTAAGTATGACTCACTCTATGGGGGCATTTCAGGACTTAGGATCTTCCATATTTTAACATCAAATATACATACATACATATATATATATATGAATATATACATACATATATATATGTATATATATATATATATATATATCATAATTCCCATAATGAATCCATAATAGTCATATCCAATAGATAACCATAATCATAAGGTTCAAAAACAACAATATAACATACAGATCTGACGAGTGTCTACAAGATGTCCAACATTGCTTCTAGTCATAAGATAAGATGGGGCCAAGACATGTCCTGAGCTTACCCTCAAAGTAAATAACACAAATGGAAGCAATATAAGTAGAGAAATTGAAATGTCCCAAAAATGTGCTTCAAAAATATCCATAATCACAATTTTCATATATCTCAAAATATATGTGAGATATCAAAAGTTTGACTTCATATTCTTGATTAGGGAGAAAAATTGAGTTCGAAATGGGTATAACCTCGATTTTAGATGACCCATAGTGGAATTTTATTTTCGCCAACTTTTCCATTTCCAGAAGTTGTTTGCGTTGGCTCCGCAATGCGGACCCATCACAAAACAGTGTTGTGACTTCCTTAATTTTCAGTTTCGGCCTAACACATTGAGGTCTTGGCCCCAATGTCCTTTTATTCTTAAAAATACATATACTTAGCCATTATTCAACTCGATATCACTCAAGATACTCTCAAAACCCTCTCTAACACTTAACCAAATATTTCACCCAAATTCTAGTGTCTCAAGCTCATTTCAGATCTCAAAAACTTCATTCAAGCTTCAAGTTCTCATTTAAATCTACATCAAGAAAATTTTCAAATTCAAGGTATGTGAGTTTCAACCATTGGGTCCTTTCGCCCATGGTGGCTAACCTTTCTTTTCATGGAACTTGCATGTTTTTAAGTTGTATTACTTATGGATACGACTTATTATGAATTTTGATTACAAATTATGATGGGATTTTATGAAATATTGATTAAAATCACATGTCTACCTATTTCAAGCATATACTATGAGATGGTTTATCTATAGTGACTATGCATGCTTTGGACCATGAAACTATGATCTATTATGAGATTTAATTAAGAATTTCAAGGTATCTCACATGAGGGTTTTACAAGGTGTTGGTGGGTTGATTTACAATAAGTTTTCTCACATGATTTCACTCTCGAATTTCATGATTTTTAACTAGCATTGAACACTCGCCAAGTGTTTAATAAAATGTCTTGACAAGGATTCTTGAGCTATTGATGATCTATTACATGAGTTATGAATCTAGTGACTCTATGGTGATGAAGGGATTGTATGTATGTATTGGATACATGAAAAGTATCTATAGGGGAAGCAATAGATGAGAACACAAAGGCCCAACCCGTTCCATGATATGTCTTTTATATGCTTCCGCGATCGAAGATGTGTAATCACAAGTTAAGAGGCATGTTTGGGGTTCCTTTGGATTCTCCATTCGTCATGTCATATCTAGGCCCTAGGCTTGGATCATGACAAACTTGGTATCAAAGCACTAGGTTGATAGATCCTGGGAGTCCAATACATCGCATCGATTACAGTCCTATTCATGGTTGTGAAGTGCCCCATGACTATGAATAGGAGGCTATGAGACGTTTTAGGAAATGTTTTCTCTCTTTATGTTCTAAGTTGTGCTATAGAGTTGTGGTGAGTTTCCTCCCCTCCTCCCTCCCCCAACTATTGTTCTTTGTTATGCTACATCATGCCAAACACTAGAGGAAGACGTGCCCAAACTCCCGAGGAACAACCTACCAATGGTGAGCTCCGGGATGCTCTTACTATGCTTGCTCAAGTGGTGGCTAACCAAGTCCAATAAGAGGCCCAAGCCCCTCATGTTACTACCCCGAGAGCTAGGGTAATAGATATCATTAGGATGAATCCTCTAGTTTTCCATGGGTCAAAGGTGGATGAAGATCCACAAGAGTTCATTGATGAGGACTACAAAATCTTAAATATCATGGGTGTTGGGCAGAATGAAAAGGCGGAGTTGGCACCGTACCAACTCGGGGTAGCCTAAATTTAGTATTAGCAATGGTTAGGTGAGAAGGGAAATGGTTATGTGGTGCTTTGGAAGAAATTCAAATTGGCCTTATTTAATCGGTTCTTCCCTCTTGAGCTTAGGAAAGCAAAGTTGGTGGAGTTCATGAACTTGAAACAAGGTGCTATGAGTGTGAGAGAGTATACCCTCAAATTTAATCAACTTATAAAGTATGTTCCTCACTTGGTGACTAATCCTAGATCAAGGATGAATAAATTTGTGATAGGGGTCTCTGACTTGGTTAGTGAGGAATGTCGGTCCACCTTGCTTATTGGTGACATGGACTTGTCTCGGTTAATAACATATGCTGAGCAAATGAAGGGAGAAAATTTGAGAAAGAGGAGAGGCCAAGAGGGCCTGATTTGAGGGCTAGTTCCAAAAGGGTGATAGATTTCAAGGCCAAAGGTCTCCTCAAGCTACTAATAGGGGGTTTGCCAATGACTTCCCTAGGCCTCAAGGTATTGTTGGTGTGGCTCCTAATGATGTGTGTCCTAGGTGTGGAGGGGGTCATAAGGGCCCATGTTTGAAGGGTTCCAATGCATTGGTGTGGCTCCTAATGATGTGTGTCCTAGGTGTGGAGGGGGTCATAAGGGCCCATATTTGAAGGGTTCTAATGCATTCTATGAATGTGAGAAGCTTGGTCACAAGAAGATAGATTGTTCAAGAAACTGTGGCAAGGTTCAAGGTGCAAATGCGGTTCCATAGGATCGAGATGGTCCTCAAGGTGGTGCCCTAAGGAACAATTGATTTTGTGCTTTACATAGGAGGCAAGGGATTGGTGAGGTTCCCGATGTTGTTAACGGTATTCTAAAAAGCTTTGACCTTGATGTGTATGCTTTAATTGATTCAGGTGCCACCCTTTCCTTTGTTACCCCCTTTGTTGCTAAAAAGTTTCATATTGAGTCGGAGTTGTTGCACGAGTCATATGAGGTGTCTACTCCTATTAGTGCATCTATTGTTGCTAAGAGGATGTATAGAAATTGTTCGATTTGCATCTTGTATAAAATCTTACCTTGTGATCTTGTTGAATTAAATATGGTTAATTTTGATGTTATTCTTGGGATGGATTGATTACATGCATACTATGCTTCAATTGATTATAGGAATCATAGGGTCAAGTTTTAATTACCAAATGAACCCGTCCTTAAGTGGGAAATTCATGGGGTGGTAGTGAGGGGTAGGTTCATCTCATGCATTAAAGTCCATAAGTTGATTTCCAAGGGGTGTTTGTATCATCTTGTGAGAGTTAAGAATGTGGAGTCTAAAGTCCCTTCCATTGAGTCGGTTCTGGTTGTAAATGGGTTTCTCGATGTCTTCCCAAATGACCTTCCCAGTATCCCTCCTGAAAGGGAGATAGATTTTGACTTAGATCTCCTTCCTGTCACTCGACCTATCTCCATTCCCCCTTAACATATGGCCTCAGCAGAGTTGAAAGAGTTAAAGGAATAATTGAAAGATTTGTTGGAGAAGGGATTTATTAGACCTAGTCAATCCCCTTGGGGTGCACCAGTGTTATTTGTAAAGAAGAAAGATAGGTTACTTAGAATGTGCATTGACTATCGGCAACTCAATAGGGTTACTATAAAGAATAGATATCCTATTCCAAGGATCGATGACTTATTTGACCAATTGCAAGGGGATAGCTTTTTCTTTAAGATTGATCTTCAGTCCTGGTACCATCAAGTGAGAGTGAGGGAGTGTGATATTCCCAAGAAGGTCTTCTAGACTTGATATGGGCACTATGAATTTGTGGTAATGTCCTTTGGGTTGAGTAATGCACCGGCCATCTTCATGGACCTACTGAATAGGGTCTTCAAGCCCTACCTTGATTCCATTGTTGTGGTCTTCATTGATGATATTTTGATCTATTACATAGTAGGGAAGAGCATATGGCCCATTTTAGGGTTGTGTTGCAAAGATTGAGCGAGGAAAGATTGTATGCTAAATATGAAAAGTGTGAGTTTTGGTTGAAGGAGATTGCATTCTTTGGTCATGTAGTGTCAGGAGATGGTATCAAGGTGGATCCTAAGAAGACCGATATGATTAGAAATTGGCCTAGACCATTGACCCCATTAGATATTTGGAGTTTTTTAGGCCTTACGGATTACTATAGAAGGTTTGTGAATGGGTTCTCCTCCATTGCTTCCCCTATGACAAAATTGACTCAAAAGAAGGTGAAGTTTGTGTGGATCGATGAATGTGAGAAAAACTTCAAAACATTGAAAGATAAACTTGTGTTCGCTCCTGTATTGTCACTATCGGATGGGCTTGAGTGTTTTGTTGTGTATTGTGATGCATCTAGAGTTGGTTTAGGTTGTGTGCTAATGCAAAATAGTAAGGTCATAGCCTATGCTTCTAGGCAACTCAAAGTCCATGAAAAGAACTACCCTACCCATGACCTTGAATTGGCCACCGTGGTGTTTGCATTAAAGATTTGGAGTCATTATTTATATGGGTTGCATATTGATGTATTCACCGATCATTAGAGCCTTCAAAATGTCTTCACTCAAAAGGATCTCAACTTAAGGCGAAGAAGGTGGCTAGAACTTCTTTAAGGACTATGACATGAGTGTGCATTACCATCCGGGTAAGGCAAATATTATGGTGGATGCTTTGAGTCGGGTGTCTATAAGTAGCCTAACTCATGTGGATGGCGGTGAAAGGGAGATTGCTACGGAGGTGAATAGATTGGCTAGATTGGGGGTGAGGTTGGAAGATGTGGGTAATGGTGTTGTTGTTGTTTATGCTTCAAAATCTTCTTTGGTAGATAAGATGATAGCAAAACAAGATCTAAACTCCTCTTTGCTTGAATTGAAGGCCTTGGGGAAAGAGGGCAAAATAGAGGTTTTCTCCCAAGGGGGAGATGGGGTTCTTAGATACCAAGGTAGGTTGTGTGTGTCATGTGTTAATAGTTTGAGGGAGAGAATTCTTGATAAGGCTCATAATTCCTCTTCTTCTATCCACCCCTATTCTATTAAAATGTATAGAGACTTGAGGGATGTGTATTGGTTGGGAGGCATGAAGAGGAACATTGCTAAGTTTGTTTCCGATTGCCATAGTTGTCAACAAGTCAAGGCTAAACATCAAAGGCCGGGTGACCTATCCCAAGACATAGAGATTCCTACTTGGAAGTGGGACGTGATTAATATGGATTTTGTGGTTGGGTTGCCCAAGACTAGAAAAGGTTTTGATTCCATATGGGTAGTGGTTGATAAGATGATGAAATTAGCTCACTTTCTACCTGTCAAGACTACATATGGGGCTGAAGAGTATGCAAGGTTGTACATTGATGATGAAATCGGCTCACTTTCTATCGGTCAAGACTACATATGGGGCTAAAGAGTATGCAAGGTTGTATATCCATGAGTTAGTGAGGTTGCATGGGGTTC
>DF358337.1:63241-76613 GCA_000787875.1 Solanum virginianum
CTGACATTTTTAATTAAAAAGGTGCTTAACAACATTCTTGGTAGATGATTGGACGCATGCAGTGTGCCCCTAAGAAAAATTAGCCACTGCTTGAAGGAATTATCTGACTTGGAATTTGAAGTTGCCTTTGTTAGTGATACCACAAAATGTCAATTATAGTTGATAGGTGAACAACTTCATAATTCTAGTCTCTTTAAGTGAGTTTCTGTGATCATTAGGCCATCTCCTATGTGGAGAAAGAGTCTTTTGATGTATCTGTTATACTTTTCTTCATTGATGCCTAAAAGCCACTCACATTCCAGTAAAGATGGTATGATAAGTGTGTTCCTCAAGCACGTGTACACGTTTGTATGCCTATGTCTTTCTGATGTATCACATATCTGGCACATAAGCTGATCAAGACTAAAACATTTCTCACCTATCAAAGAAAACACAGTGCATTACTTATGTCTTTTATTATATCTTTCCCTAATCAAGAGAAATTGTGAGTAAATTACAAAGGGTTGCCAGTTGCAGTTCTGAAAGCATATCCATAGCAGAGAATTGCATCCTTTCTGTAAACAATATAAGTTCTTTAACTATATATTCCCTAATTGAAAAAAAATAAATATATTATGGAGGATTGATGATTCTAAAGCATGTCTCCACAGTAGAGAATTGCATTCTCTTTGTAAGTGTAATTATATTATGGAGGATTGATGATTCTAAAGCATGTCTCCATAGTAGAGAATTGCATTCTCTTTGTAAATGATATATTACTCATACACAGTTATGATTTTTACTCAGTAAAAGCCTTATACTGCTATGCATCTGTGGTGGAAAAGTTAGCAATAGGACAGTCGGAGATAGTTCCTTCCACCATGCGTTGTCTTATCTTTTACGATTCTATTTTAGAGATGTACAAAACTACAAACAACTGCTTGTTGCATTCCCTTAAGATTTGTACTGTTCAAGAGAAATCTAGTTACCTCTTTATCAACCAAAAAGGAAAAAGAATCTAATTTCCTTGTTCTCTTAAAGCAATAGTAAGATTGATGTTGATTTATTATAAGGGATCTTAAAGTTTAGGAAAAGGATGCATGGACTAGTCCATTTGACTTTTTGTGACATCATTTAGTTTAAATAACCACAAAACAAATTCACATAGGTAAATCTGTTATGCCAGGTTTGACCACAGCAGACATTATTTGTTATGGACTTATCCCATCACTTGATACATTAAGACACTCCGGTCTTTTTTAGGAAATAAAAGGAGCTTCTAAGAATGGAAGCAAATAAGTAACGGGAAGGTGTGAGGGTAGATTGTCAAAATAGGGGGGATCAAAAGGAAGATTGATCTTTACCAGACCTTTCCCAGTTGTTAGATTCTATTGGAAAGAAACAGGCAAATCTTTATGTGGTTGAACAGATGCTATTTGAAGACAAATTTTTGTTGACTAGCTTCTTTGTTCCTTTCTTTATTGGTGTAATAGACACCGAGAAATTCTATACGGAGGTCCAGGAGATTATTCTTGCTAGGTATAATAAGACTTTTGATTGGTCACTCAAGGCAAAGATGATAGGGAAGAAGGCAATAGAGGCTGTCAGGGTCTTTGTTGAAGAGACAGGAATAAGTGATTCACTTACAGCTGAAGATTTTCTTGTAGAGAGAGAGGAAATATTGCAGAAAATGTTCCCTACAAGCGACCTCATGCCAGGTACAATTTTGATAAGCACAAGGAACAGATTATTTATTATTTATTCGTTTTTTCAAGTTTCATCTTTCTTACCCTTCCTCATTCTGTACATAAGAGGAGCAGACATTTGCACATGATATAAAACTTAGGGAATTGACAGTTTCTCTTAAAATGGCATTAATTTGCGGATCTTTATCAAATATTCAAATCAATTTCTTCACTTTCTGTATAAGCTTCTTGACTAAAGTCTTAACTATACTATATATAATTTCCCTTTAAAGGAGAGTTCGGATTTGCATGTTATATACATGGACAGATATCATAATTTATACTTATATTATACACACACACACATCTATATGTGTGTATGTGTGTATATATTTTCCTCCTCTATAGGCATCCAAGTTAGATTGAATCCTTTGTCAATGTCACGATCTAAAATCTCAAATCATGATGGTACCTATTAACACCCTACCAGTAGGTAAGCCGAATCCATAGCCCGGAACCATAATTAACAGGCTATCACGCTGAAGAGGCACATATGGAAGGTAAGGAACAAATATCAAAATACAATGAGGAGATGGAATCAAATATACATAGAATACCCCAAATCTGGTATCAATCGATAGTTGAATACAAAATATAGGAATACAAGTATAAAATTGCAAAACAATATCTGAATCAAAAAAATATATATATAAAATAAAATAAAGACCACTCCAACCAAAATACAGAAGGAGAAAGGACAACTCTAAATGTCAGGAGCTTAGCCTAAGTCTCTGATCCATAGCTGCTTATCATGAGGTGCGCGTCAATGGCAAGAACTCGTACAATGATCCACAAAGTGCAGAAGTGTAGTATGACTACCAAACTAGTGGTACTCATTAGGTATAGGCCGACTAAGCTTCCAAAATAAAACAAATATAAACAACAGGTATAGAAAGAATATATATTACAAGTAGCTTAGAAAAAGAGAATCATGAAAGTAAGCAGACACAAAGGAATAGGATAAATGAAATAGATAGCTGGAGCAAAGAAATATACCTGGAGGTGCTAGCCCAATAACCTAATCACAATAAGATTCAAATACAGAAATCATCTAACAAAAGATAAACTAACCGAGTCCACAAACAACATAATAGCAAATAGGTCAGTCTAGTCCAACTCGATTTGATAGTACCAAAATGGAGAAACAAAGAATGAATCCAGACCAAATATCATACTATCAGAAATAACACAATCAAAATCAAATAATAACCTAATTAAGTCTCTATAAGCCCGAAAGCCACACTAGAACAAACATAACCAAGTCAGCCCCTCATATGATCGGCAGGTGCAAATAACAACCAATTGTACTTGTGATACACGATACATATGAATGGAAATTATGCAATAAATGCCACTAGTGCCATTAGTAACAAGTGCCAGAGTAACAAGGTATATACATCTACCTTCTACCCCCAGCATGCTAGGTGGGGCCTATGTGCCCCCTCCTCCTATTCAGTTGGTCTCCAGAATAGAGGGACCCATAGGAGACTCAGGAAGCTCACATATACCTACCTGATGCTGATCCAGGACTTTCATAATTAATTCTCTTGGATCTGCTCCATTATGGTACCATAGGTATATAACAGCAACAACATATCCAATGGAATCCCACAAATGTGGTCTGGGGAGGGTAGAATGTACTCAGACCTTACCACTACCTCATAAAAGTAGAGAAGCTGTTTCCTGGGAATCCTCATCTTAAAAACCCATAAGCAAAATAAACTAGATATGATAAAAAGGAAAGGAAAGGAAACAAAAAGAGCGACTAATAACCAAAAGCACATGACAGTATGTAAATGATAACATTAACATATAAATGACAAATAAAGACAACATAAATATAAAACACAACTACTCCTGCTACGCTATTATATACATGGTACCATATGTATATAACAATCAAAATTAGTATAGAAAAGGTCAAATTTCCCTGGTTGATCAAGTAAAATGTGAGTTCATCCTTGATGCCTCGCTTATCTCTAAGGTCAATTTACCAGTTGGTGAAGGTAGTGCAACTTAAAACAGTTCAAAGAGTAAAAAGGGAAAACCCTGCTCTTTTTCAAAGAAGGTAGTGAAAAAAATAATGCATTTGTTGGGATCGTAAAACACTTGAGGAGGAATTCCAATGTAATACATGCATCACCAACATCCCAACAATAGCATCCAGATAACCTAATGTACATATCATAAATCACATCACTCCTAGGGCATATGAAACTACCTAAAATTCAGCTAGTCCTCGATCAAGACCTCTAATGAGATGAAAATAGGACTAGTCAGCAATTAAAAGAGATGAAACTCTTTACTGCTGTCGCAATGCCTGGGGTCGCGATCGCAACCCTAAGGAAAGTAGACTTTCGTGATTGTAATAGTCAACCCTGTGATTGCACTGAACAAAAGTTGGTCAGCCACAATTTTCCATCACGGTCACAGTGGTCACCATATTATCGCCATAAAGGCACTATGCTTTCACTAGGTTTTGCTGCAGTAGCTGATCACCATGTCCAACAACTTTTTGATTTGGTGCTCAGGATACATTCGGAATTTTGTGCCCACATATGAAATATGCTACTCCATTAAATTCGATATTTTAGACTTAACAGACAGGTAAAAAAATCTAATGAAAGTCGTGTTGACAAAAAGTGGGTTCCATACCCAAGCTCTGTTTTTGGCCATAAGCCACTTAGTTGGTTAGATGAGTTCGGAAGCCTCTGGACCCAAATCAAAGGTCTTTCTAGAGTAAAATTTATGTTTCGAAGCTAATAGAACCACCATAATTGTATTTTGATGTTGTTCACTTTGACTGGATTCAACCGTTAAAATTCATAAGCTCTAAAATAGGAAAACTTATATTAAAAAGCAAACAAACAGTCAGGTCATCGAAGTGTCAGTCCCAATAAGTTATAAATGACTTAGGATTGCTACAAGAAAGCTCTAAACACTGAGAATATGGTAAAATAAGGAAAATGACCTGGAGAGTCATTATAGCTAGACTATTGTTTTCTCAAAGTTATGAAGCAAGACATCAGTTTCTTAACAAGATCAATTTTTTTGGTTGTATGATGAATTTTAGGTCCAGAAGAATCACTGATGGATCATACTACTTTGTACCTATTTCATTCCATATTGGAGTATTCAACTCCCAGATATACTCTTACCTCCATAACTTGTGCGAAAAGACTTGAGGAAGTATAATTAATCTATTAGATGTTGAATTAAATTCTGAATAGTTTTAAATAGACATACAGGGAGAGGTGGAACATTCTTGTGTGATATCTGGTAATCCTTTCAATATTCAAGTTTGATTCTAAACTTCCTACTTATGAAATTATTGAAAAAGAAAAGAGCAGTGGAGGCGGTGGATATGTTCTCATGAATCTTTGTTGAAACAAGATCTTAGCCTTCAACATTCCAAATTTTCCTGAGAAAGTAACCAGTTTTTAAGGATGAGACACCCATATTGCCTAAACATACATACTACTAATGGGTTTCAATCCTTAATCTTTATCTCTATCTTTGCCTGGTAATAGGGCCTAGCTTATATGGCATTTGATGAAGAACTACCGATAGAGGATAACTTTAACTGGTTTTAAAGTTCTTGAGAGGCTATGCTTTACTTGATGGAGATAGCTCAGTTTTTCATTCTTCACCCAATGTATAATCAGGGACATGTAATCTCTATTTCTCTAGATGCATAATAAAAGGTTTCTCCATAAATTTTTATGCTATATTTTGCATATTAAAGCCTTGAAACTGTCCCTGTGGATGGCTTGTCTGTTAAGAGCTAGAGTAATAATCTTGGTCAATTAATATTCAAATTTCATTTGAGGCAACCTTAGATGAAACTTCCAATTTGTTTATATTTTGGTGGGTAGAGTTATCTGGCACCTGTGTTAGTGGGAGGTAATAGGTACTAGGTACCAGTGGAATTTTAGTCGAGGTGTACTGCTAGCTAGCCTCAACAGAGTTGTTATAAAAAATGTTTTAAACCTTGAAACTTGAGAAAAGAAAAGCTTATTTTTAAGTGAATTAGAACACATGAGAAATGATTCTCAGAGTTTTTTTTGCTCCTACTGTCGCATTGGTAAATTATAAGTTTGACTGTTCTTATGTGTATAGTGCATCTTTTAACTTGTGAAAATTTACCATTTGAGAGGTCACTATGCATAAAGATTGAAATGAACAATATGTAGAATGTATATGCTAGTCTTCATACTTGATATCCACTCAACATTAGAAAACTTTTCTAAACTAACATTACTAGATGCAAAGAACTTGGAAACATAATTATCCAAGAGCTTACCTATCAACATGACGATCTCTTGCAAGAATTACAGCATGACCATAGTTCTAATTCCTTATTCTTCTTACCTGTAAATCCTATCCAACAACTTCTTGGATAATTAGGGTTTCAAGTTCTTTGCATCCAGTAATGTTAGCATAGAACAGTTGTTTATGAAGTTGAGTGGATATTAAATATGAAGGCTAGCATATAAATTCTACATACTGTTCATTTCAATCTATTGATGTCATTTAATGCAACATTGGATTAGTATAAATGAATTTCTTTGCTGGTTTTAACTTTTTGTCCAATTATAGGGGCCAGCCGTCTGATTCATCACCTTCATGAAAATGGGATACCAATTTGTGTTGCTACGGGGTATGTCATCTTCTTTTAGATTTATTCACCAGAAAGTTTACCATGGTGGCATAATTAGTATAGCAAGTAGAAGTGTAAGAATTAGCATAAGATAAGAGGCCAAAAGTGAACTAATAAATGCATTTTTCAGTACTCACACACGACACTTTGATTTGAAAACTCAAAGACACGGTGAACTTTTTTCTCTGATGCATCATATCGTTCGTGGTGATGATCCATAAGTTAAACAAGGGAAGCCATCGCCTGATATATTCCTTGCAGCTGCAAAAAGATTCGAGATAATTCTCTATTTTTTCCCCCATTTAGATTGGTATATCCTGATAGATCTCACAGCTATAAGGCTAATCCTTCTTTTGGTCAATCTTCTATTACATAGACATCCTTTAGGATTGTCTCACAATAATGTACCTACTATACTTTTCAAATATGCCTATTTCTGTTGGCTTGGTTCTCATATCAAATGTCAATTAATGTTATTTTTTTAGAAATATACATTTTGTTGTGTGATCTATTTATGGGTGATGCATTGATCAAACACATTAGTCATGTTTAATTGCTAGCTTCCAAATAACATAAGTAAATAATTTTTGCTAGGATGTTGCATTATTTTGGCATCTCAGAAGATAACTTTATGAATCTGACTCACTCATATCAATCCAATTCTCCTCCTCTGCATGTTCTATTGCCTTGCGGTCTTTAACATAAACCAATCAAAATGCTGCACAGTATTGTAACGTGAATCACTAGGGAATAACAATAACAACATATTCTCTTTTTTGTTTCTCTGGGAAAGCACTCTGCATGCAACGTTTCTCAAGGCAGTACTCTCTCATCCCTCCTAGGAAGGAGAGCCCTTTCTCCTCCGACGTGGTTCCACCAAAATTCCGTCCACCCAGAATTCCTTTACCCCCTTCTATAGAGGACAGAACCATTCTTTCTGCCAATGAGAAATCCTTCGAACTTATTTATAGACATCAGTGTAGATCAGGTAAGATGGTTTATGCTATCCGGCCACAGCTGGAGGTTCGGTGGAAAGATTTGAATTGATGAAAATAATTTAAGGTGGATGTGTGGAGCCATGAAGGAAGCTTCCAAGGGTAAAGGGAAGATTTGCGGAAGGTGGGGAAGGAAATCGAAGCTTATACTTTTAAGGTCTACCAAAATTTCAACAGTTGTGGCAGACTTGTTAGCGTTGAAGCTTTGTTGGGAGATAAGAAATCATCCATCATTATACTAGAGATCATAGACAATGGAGGATGGGAAGACATCACGAACAAAATCTTGAGGTTTTTATGGAGACCTCCCATGTAGTCAGAGAGATGGAGAGCCCTAAGTCACAAGCAAGGTCCTTTTGTAGTCTCCAAGATGGAGAAGTGGCCGTCAATGGAGTCTAGCAAACAGACCAGTCAACACCAACAACTATATCAGATAATTGCAATTTTCTTGAAAAATGCTTGGTAGGGAGATTCAACGATTCCTTCTGCAATAACCCAAATTGCGATACCATTCAGAGGTGGTTCTATAAAAGGTGGAAGATGACAGCAGGTTTAAAGGTTTCTTTGATTTTGCACAACCTTTTTCTCTTTGAAATGTCATCATGGCAAGAAGAAGCCAGAGTCAAGGTGGGCGATTGGTTTTGGAATGGCCAGAGTCTATCGTTGGACTAGTGGTCTCCACTAGTTGATCTGGATACAAAGGTGCTACTCTTAAGAGATCGATGGATCAAAGCCTTCAGAATTGCATTAAATACCTGGTCTGAAAGTTCTTTCCAAATTATCGACAAACTATGTGGTGGTTTTGTTGATATTGATGAAGGCACAAAGAAAAGATCCAATTTACTTTGGGTGAGAATCTGTGTCAAAGATAGAGGTAGAAATCTACCATGTAAATTGGAGTTAAAAGTTGCTGATTTAAGTTATGAAGTCTGGGTGATTACTGATGCACACACAAAAATATTGGACACCAGTGAACAATATGATCAGAAAGAAAAAAAGAAAGGTTGGGGAAGAAGAGGCGGTTTCTCCAAGGAAAATGCAAGTCAACACAGTGGTCAGACCTCTGGCACAACATATGCCTTTCACAGTTAATTCAAATTTGCCAGCTAATCACATAGTAGGGCCAAACTCTAGTTACAAGGGAACAGGAAAAAGGGTTGGCTTTAAGTCCAAAGTTGGGTCGTCAGGATAAAGGTAAGGCCTTTTCTAAAAGACGCCCAAATCAGAACAAAAGAAATAAGGGGAAAAGTATTTGGACACCTAGGGCCCAAGGCCCCTATATTTTTAATCCACAATATTCCCCTGATTGAGAGCTGTTGGATCCATAACCTTTGAATTGCAAGCCTTGTAACGAGAGCGAATTGTGATTTCCCGCCACTTGTTCTTAAAAATAAAGAAGAATCTAGAGTCAAGGAGAAGAAATCACTTATTTGTACAAACCATCCAAGAAAGTGTAAGCAGTCTTCCAAGTGCTAAAGAAGTCTTCTTTCTAAAAGCACTCTTGTCTTTTTAATCTAGCATTCCCTTAGCGATCAAGAGTTGAAAGGCTTACTAGTATTTGCAAGATCGTGAAAAAATCGTGAGCAAATCGACTAGTGTTGCGTGGAAGTCTTAGCGAAGGTCTAAGTCCGTGAGAGAATGGTGTCCACTACTGAGGACTTTGACTACCACAGCAACTGCGAAGAAGATGATGAAGGAGACAGGGGAGATACTTCTCTTTTTTGTTTGCATGGCCTTCAAGATCAAGAATCTAAATATCTCTAAATTCAAAAGAAAATTGCAAGTCAAATTAATGCTGCTACCAATTCAGAACAGTCATCCATCTCCCACAATAATCACCTTCTTCTTCCTTGGCATGGTGAAGGTATCACTTGTCAGCAGGTTATACATACTCCTTTCAGTCATCTCTACTTCTAAATGGACAAAGCTAGTCATGGTTAAGGCTTGCAAAGCTTTCGGCATCAATGCTATCAGATTTGAACATGAATTACTGCGCATGATTCACAGAATAGATCAAAGAAGATAGGATCAGAGGCTAAACAAGGGTTTCATCAGAAGGCGATTCAAAGATGTATATTACTAACAGTGGGAAGCACCCAACTTAAAAGTTGAATTACGGAGTTCTTTAGCCCAATTAGATTTCAGCTCCCAATGCTATTACTCTCTCCTACTTCTCAGGATAGAGAATCTCACTTTTTCCAGTAAACTCCACCAGAAACCACCCTTTTTTTTCTCAAGCCAACAACAGTCACCCACTGTGATTATTGATATTTGGAGAATAGGAGGTGGAAACTAGTTAAGCAAGAGGCAATGCATTTCTGCACGAGAAAACATAATATGCATGGAAGGTTTATAAGCATTATCACAGTAAATAGAGGAGGAAGGTCAGGTCTAATCATCCCTGAGTTGGCATTGAATGCTGGGTAGTTAGAGATTGGATTAAAGATTGACAGATTCATTAAATGCAAGACAGTGAAGGAAAAGATACCCAGTACAAAGGTGGTTGCTGATTACTCATATGCCAATGCTACACGAGATAGCAAATGGCAATCCAAGGACCTACCACAGCGCAGAGATCCAAAACAGAATGGGTCAGATGGAAGTTCTTGATAAAATAAGTACCTAGGAGGATGTTCTGTTATCTAGACGTCTGATCGGGTATTGCAAGGAGAAGAACCTGGAGAGGATAACTTTATCAGATATAAGAAGATGGTCATCAACCAACTGGAAGAAAGCCTTTGGAATCAACATTTACGAGCTAAATGATGCAAGGTTTCTCTTCGAGTTCCCAAACAGAAACATGGCAGAACAGATCATTAATATTTACGACCTGAATGATACAAGGTTTCTATTTGAGTTCCCAAACAGAAACATGGTAGAACAAAGGAATGGGATGATAAGTTTCAGAGGAATGGGATGATAAGTTTCAGAATTTGAAACAAAGTCCTCTCCAGAAGCTGTCTTCAGACCATAGTCCTGTATCTTTATTGGGGGTTCTTGGGAAAGAGACAAGAGATATTTTAAATTCAAAAATTGGTGGCTAGAGTCTGATGGCTTCATTGATAGAATCAGAGAGTGGTGGTCTTCCTTCAACTTCACAGTAAAACTTGATTATAGATTGGCATGCAAACTAAAAGCTCTCAAGAATAAACTTAAAGAATGGAGCAAGGGGGAAGAAGGAAATCTGGGCTTCTAGAGGAAGAAATTGCTTCAACAATTAGCTGAGTTAGAAGAGGTGCAGGAAGTCAAAACCCTCACTGATGAAGATTCTACCAAAAAATCTAATTTTATGTTGCAGTATGAGGAGCTGATCAAAAAAGAGATCTCCTGGAGACAAAAATCAAGGGCCCTGTGGTTGAAGGAGGGTGATAATAGTACTAAATTCTTCCCCAAGATAACAAATGTTCATAGGAGATACAACAACATTGAGCAACTTATGATACAGGGAGAATTGAATCAAGAACCTGGTAGAATCAAAGAGGAAATTGTTCAATATTATAAAAGTTTGTATGAGGAATCAGCCCAGTGGAGACCTGGTTACCTTAATTTTAAATGCCCTGTACTTTCAGAGGAAGATAATTAGGCATTGCAGAGAAACTTTGAGGAGAGTGAAGTGTTAACTTGTCTGAAGTTATGTGCAGCTGACAAAGCAGCAGGGCCGGATGGTTTTACTATGGTGTTCTTTATCAAATGCTGGGAAATGGTAAAGCAAGACATCATGGACACCTTTCAAAACTTCTACAAATATGGAGTTTTTGAGAAAAGTTTTAATGCAACTTTTATAGCTCTAATACCCAAGAAGAAAGGTGCCAAGGAATTAAGGGACTTTAGGCCTTTTAGTTTAATTGGCAGTATAAATAAAACTAATCTCTAAAGTTCTAACTGAAAGGCTTAAAAAGGTGGTGGATAAGCTGATCGACTCACAACAAATAGCCTTTGTCAAAGGGAGACAGATAATAGATGCAACTTTGATTGCAAATGAAGCAGTTGATTCTAGAAATAACCAAAAAAAACCAGGTGTCTTATGTAAGCTGGATAGAGAGAAAGCCTATGACCATGTTAACTGGAACTATCTAATAAAGATACTGAATTTGATGGGGTTTGGGCAAAAGTGGTTGAATTGGGTAAAGTTCTGTATCTCAACTGTTAGATTCTCAATTCTCATTAATGGCAATCCTGCAGGTTTCTTTCAAACCCATAGAGGCATTAGACAAGGTGACCCTTTGTCACCTTTCTTATTCTTGATCACTATGGAGGGCTTAAACAATATGATTAAGACTGCTAACTCAAGAGGGTGGTTAAGGGGTTTTGATGTGGCCAGAGAAGGTGCTGAAAGCTTAGAAGTGACACACTTGCAATATGCAGATGATACCCTGATCTTTTGTGATGCTGAGGAGAAACAATTGAAGTACCTAAGAGTGATCCTGGTTTTATTTAAAGGTATTTCTGGTTTGCACATCTATTAGAGGAAGAGTGTGATGTATCCTATCAATAAAGTAAATAACATGACTGGTTTAGCATCAGTGCTGGGTGGTGAAATAGGTGCCCTACCTACTACATACTTGGGAATACCTTTGGGAGCCAAATCCAAGTCCACGGACATATGGAATGGTATGATTGAGAAGTGTGAGAAGAAAGTGGCCAAGTGGAAATCTCAGTACTTATCGGGGGAAGGGGGGTAGACTGACACTTATTAACTCAATACTTGATACTTTGCTAACCTACATGATGTCCCTGTTTCCTATTCCTGCAGGGATCATTAAGAGGTTGGATAGTATCAGAAGGAATTTTCTGTGGCAGGGCAACAAAGATAAGAAGAATTTCCATCTGGTGAAATGGAAGAAAGTCATGACAAGCAAGAAAAATAGTGGACTGGGAATAAAGAATCTAAAACTACAAAGCAAGGCTCTTTGTATGAAGTGGCTTTGGAAGTATAGAAACAACAGCCAGATGCTTTGGAGGAAAGTGATTGGAACTAAGTATGAAGTAGAGGACAACTGGACAACCAAAAAGGTAACTACTCCTTATGGGGTCAGCCTCTAGAAGTCCATCAGAAAATTGTGGAATGAAGTTAAAAGTAATTTAAAGGCAAAAGTAATGGATGGGAACAAGACTAGATTCTGGAAGGACCTTTGGCATGAGAAAGGGAACATGGAAGATTTGTTTCCAGACATCTACAACCTACGTATGTTTCATCTCAAGATTTGTTCCCAGACATCTACAACCTACGTATGTTTCAACAAAGTACTATAGCAGATTTGTGGTCACCACAAAGATGGAATTTTATTTTCTGAAGGCAGCTAAATGATTGAGAAATTGGGAGATCGTGAACACCTTCACTAGATTACAAACAAGAGAGGACAGACTATGGTGGATTGGAGATAACAAAGGAGTGTTTAAAGTCAACAAATATGTTGATGGATCAAGCAGCCTAACATTGTTACAGATGACCTTAGAAGCAAATATGGAAAAGCAGAATCCCTCACAAAGTCTCATGTTTTGTGTGGCTAATGGCTAAGGAAGCAGTTCTTACACAAGACAATCTGATGAAGAAAGGGATGACCTTATGTTCCAGGTGTTTCCTATGTGGGGAAGCATCTGAAACTGCTAACCATTTGTTCCTACATTGCAGGTACACTCAATATCTGTGGAGAATATTCTTAAGTCTTAAAGGCATCTCATGGGCATAAGGTGGCTGAGGCTTTACTATGCTGGGAGGAAGCAGGGGTACACGCGAAAGACAGGGGTAGATGGAGGATTATCCCGGGGGCTATCTGGTGGGCTATCTGGAAAGAAAGGAATTCGAGATATTTTGAGAGCATAGAGAACAAGGTGCAGAAAGTGAAGCTAAACTGCAGAGTACTTTTAGTTTTATGGTGTAATCAGTTATACTCTAGGGACATTGTCTCTATTATTGATGTGCTAGATTCAATTTAGACTTAGAGAGAGGTGGTTCAGAAGAGCTCTTGTATATATGGTTTCAGCACAACCCC
>DF358337.1:76668-95363 GCA_000787875.1 Solanum virginianum
TATTAATTCTCTGATATTTTGTAATATAAATCAAATGGGCGTGTAAACAAACAGTTGGTTGCATATGTACTATCAGTGGGATAGTTGTCATATGTACATGCCCAATTTTGTAACATTTAAAATAAATAATTAGACACAAATAGTACCCTACAAGTAGTCACGTCCCAAGTTAGTTGTCACGGCTATTAAAATAATTGTCCAAAATTAGTTGTCAATTTAATGAATCAAGAAACAATTCACTAAGTTATATTTAAAATATTAGATTAATAATACTTATAAGTTGGATTACCATTTTTTCCTATAATAAATAAAAAATATTAAATTAAATTAAATAATATTATTTTGCCTCTTGAGTTTAAAAAAAAGTCTATTAAATAATTTTATCAGTTAAGTGAAGCAACGTGATTTAGAAATGAAGTGTACTTTAATGCTCACACAAATGGCATTCATATTATGCAAAATTAATTGCTTTAAATTCATAGATCATAAATCACTGTAACTACTACGCTTTTGGTTTTCTTTTTCAAATTTTAAAATTTTATATTAGTAACTTATAAAGGAATTCCAAAGAACAACATCAAGAAATACTATATAAAGGCAACAAAATGATTTTCATTTCCTCAAGTTCTATTTTTTGGTTGAGTAGATTTTTTTTAAATCTAGCCTTTCTTTCGTTCATTTGTTTTTCTATTAAGAAAAAAACTGCATGAACTAAATAAAAAGAGAGAGATGAGAAGCATATAGAGTTGATAAATATCAGAATTTAATAGCCATTAGATTCACCCTCAACCTTAGCAATATGATAATGAAGGTCACTATCTCCACAATTGCAGTAATAGAGATTCAAAAGCTACAAAAAAGAGGGGTCTGATTTCTTTGGAATAATTTAGAATGTTCATTAATTTGATTATTCTTACTGCGTATTGCAATTTTAATATAATTACTATAGATGAAAGAGAGCATGATACACACGATTCATCATATAACATTTTATGGCTTAAGATATAATGTTATCTATATATTTGGAGGGAGTAGAATGGGATCTAGGAGTACTTTATCATAAACTACAAAAATTAGAGTATTGCATATCTAACATTTATGTGAATTTGTTTGTTAGTATTGATACAATAGTTAGATACTCATGAAGTCGATATTGAAAAAATTATTTTATCTTTGTTTGTACTTTGTAATTGTCTTCACATACGACTTCTAAAAAATATTTAAAATATGAGTTGATGTTTCATATTTTTGATAGTTTGAGTTCTTCATCGGAGTAGATGATCTTTATATATGAATTTACTAATTCATTACGTGGAAAAAATTAGGAGTATCATCCATGTATAAATATAGTATCAAACTTCAAAGAAAAGATTTTCTTTTACTTTGATACAATAAGTGAATAAGAATTGTCCTAGTCACAAAAAAAATATAGAGATCTTCACAAAAAAAATTTGACAGATTTATTGGTTATTTTTTCTAACCGCTATACATATATTATATTTAATCAGTTCGCTGATAACTATTTATGTTAATTCTTGAAAAATTATATTTTGAGAAGTTGCAAACTTTTGCTTCTTTTATTTTCAAAACTGTGCTAAAATTAAACAGGGGATAAACATGCAACACATGTTCCCAAAAAACTAGTATAACTAAAAGTGGGAAGCTCCAACCTTCAAAGTTGGATTGCCATTTTGTCCTTAACTTAAACACTACTTTTTTTATAAAATATTAAAATAAATTCTAATAATTAATAAGATATAGATGGAATCAGTTTTAAAGAATTAAAATATGTATTAAATTATATACCAAATATATATTGAAAGATAGAAATTCACTAAAACTAATGAAATAACTTAGCAATAACTTATTATATGGAAGTCTAAGAATATTTAAAACTAAAGAATTTTCTTGAAAGAGAGGAATTATTTCCTCAAATTAGTATATTAACCAATTAGCTTCTCGCTAGAGAATTTGTAAAGTTATAATTGATAAAATAATAAAAACAAAATGATTCCTTCTTAAATGGATACATTTTTCTTATTAAATTTTGAGCTAAAGAATTTGATGAATTTTCATTGGTATTGTCACGCCCCGGGAGGGGACCCTTGGCGTGGCCAACACTCAGAGACTATTGCTAGCCCCCGAGCGAACCACTTGGCCTCATCATCACATCGCACTCAACAGCGGAAGGAAGAACTCAAAATATAAAGAATTTATATGCTAGAAAGAGAAATAAAATGCATAACTTTGTTGAATCATAGTTTCAAAATAAAATAGGTTTAGATACATCAGATCAATACTCCTTACATATAGTCCACAAAGCCACTACTCAACAATCTAGACGGTGTCATGACAAGCTATGAAGACCCCAAATCAAGAAAGGAGAAGATATGCTAAATCAACTCATCAGATAAAGGAGCTCCTCCGGAAAGCAAAGAGGGATCACCAGCTCTAGGAATATACTAATCTGTAGACCTCAACGATACGCGCACTGAAGTCGTTTATCACCTATATCTGCATCATAAAATGATGCAAGCCCAAATGGACGTCAGTTCATTGAATATTCTGGTATGTAAAATAGCTCAAGAAGGTAAGGCTTAAGTCACTCATCTCGATTCAACAATCCATGCTCACCTCAATATGCAAGTTTAAGAGTAAATCATGCTTTTTAACATATACTCAATAAAATAACTCAGTTTGAAATCTTATACTCAATCAGTATTGCTTGGGAGTTTTTCTTAACCGACATCCTCATCCCACAACCTTTAATTAGGTGATGTACAATGAAGGCGATGTCATTGTCATGGCCACCCTTAACTTGCCATGGAAAAGGGCGATCAACTCTTCCTTGGATATATAATAAATGTACACTTGTAGTAAAAGTGTTGCCAGAATGAGCTATAATGACTATCCTATGCTGGTAACATAGTTCTATGGGTTAACGTAGATTTATACTTGCTCCTTGTTCGGTAGTTGATACTCCTCCCAAAATTAAAATATGTTCAACTCAACAACCAACTCATCAATCAACTCAAATTTCAACACCTTTGGGGTATCTCATATCAAATCATCTCAATTACTTAATAATTCAATCAATCAATGCAACCAAATCAACTCAACTCAAACTCAAATGGTCATTTAGACTCACTCAAATTGACTCATCATATAGTGCAAGCTAGATAGTCATATGTAGTAATATATGTGATACATTGCAACATGCTCCTCATACTCAATCATGCTCAAATTACTCAACTCATATACTCAACTCTGAAATATGCATAGGAGTTCATAAAATCATGAAATTTAGGGTTCATGCTATCAAGTATAATACTTCATCTCAAATTGATATGAAATTTTATGTGATGCAACAAGTATATCATATATTATCTGGAAACCTCCAAATAAATGCAAGAAGTAATACTTAAATCATAGAATTCCTCAACTCTCAACTCTTCTCCAAATCTTCGACTCAAGAAAATGAAGGGACATATGAAATAAGGTAGTCCACACTTTGGTAAGACTTATATACCTGAGAATAGAAGAAACAATTGAATCTTATCCAATCTTCGCGCTTGAATTGGAAAGCCTAGCTCTTCTTTCTCCTTCAATGCTCTTAATAATTCCCCAAGGTGTGCAATGAAGAATAAATACCCTTAGGGTTTGTTTTAAGACCATATACAAGTCTAAAATGACCCAGGGTTTATTTAAATAAGAAAGAGAATGGACAAAAATATCCCTCAGTAAAACTATCGTTTGGGTGTACGAGACCCCGTCTACGAGTCGTAGAACAATATACGAGTCATAGACCACTCTCATAGACTGGAAGTCCTAAAAAACTGAGTTACTAAAAATTGGCATAAGACCTCTTTTACAAGTTGTAGACCATTCTATGAGTCATTGATGACCTTTCCTGAACAAGAGGATTTGAAGTTGGACTTCACTGGAATGTGGCACGAAACCCTTTTCTATGAGTTGTAAAACACTATACAAGTTGCAAACTCCTCTCGTAAGATGAAAGGTCCTAAAACAAAAGTTACTAGAATTTACTACTAAATCTCCTCTATGAGTCATAAAGCTAAATATGAGTCATATAGGCTCTCGTAAACCTTCTGCTGTAGTTTTTTTCTTAGTCTTTCCCCAGTATCATCTGCAAAATCTACTCCAAATTAGATAGAAAAGATTAGGGGTTGGTGCATTATCTCCCCCTTGGAATCATTCATCCTCAAATAAAGAGAAATCTAGGGAATTAGGTCAAGGCATGAATCTCCATATAGACTCTAACAATCAACCAACCCCCATTCACTCATGCAATCAACAAATCAAGAAATTCAGCAAGTAAAACAACCAAACAATCAACACATCACATCAATCCTCATTTGGATTCTAGAACTCTATAGTTTATCATACTAAGAATGAAAGGAGGACTCAAGGAATGGAAATTCAAGAATTTAGAGGGAACTCATTACCATCAACTCTCTCATCATCAGCAGGTAGGAATAAATTATGGTATTTGGCCTTCATATGCTCCTCCGCCTCCCACATAGCTTTCTCTACAAATTGGTTCCTCCACAACACTTTGAAAGATACAACCTCTTTCTTTCAAACTTGATAATCAAGGTTTTTGGATAGGAACCTCGTCATAACTGAGACTGTCTTCCACTCCAATACTCTTGACAGGCATAACAAATTGTGGATTTCTGAGACACTTCTTATGCATTGAAATGTGGAAGACTGGGTGGATGGCCTCTAAATCTGGTGGTAGCTCTACCTCATACACCATGTTGCCTAATCTCTTTATAATCTGATAAGGGCCAATGTACATTGGAATCAACTGTTCTTTCTTCTCAAATCTCATTGCACCCTTCATGGATGACACTTTCAAATACATCCAATAGTTGACCTCAAACTCCAAGTCTCTCCTTCTATCATCAGTGTAAGATTTTTGTCTACTCTAGGCAGTCCTCAACTTTTCTCGAATGATTTTTAGCTTCTCCATAGCTTGATTAACTAAGTTTGATCCAATCAACTCTTCTTCAACTATCTCAAACCATCTAATCGGTGACCTACACCTCCTCCCATAGAGTGCCTCATATGGGGCCATCTAAATGCTCGAATGAAATATGTTTTTATAAGCAAACTCTATTAAAGGTAAGTGGTCATCCCAATTACCCTTAAAGTCAATGGCATAGGCTCTCAACATATCCTCCAACGTCTGAATTGTGTGTTCTGTTTGGCCATCCGTTTGTGGGTGAAAAGCAGTGCTGAGGTGCACCCTCGTTCCCAAACTTTTCTGAAAAGATCTCCAAAATTGAGTAGTGAATTGAGCTCCTCTATCTGAGATTCTAACAATCACTTTTATTTATAATCAAGCATAATCCTCTATGGTGTCAATCATCTTGACCGCTAAGAAGTGAGCAGAATTAGTCATCCTGTCAACTATCACCCAAATTTAATTGTGCTATTTGCGAGACCTCGGTAAGCTTGTGATGAAGTACATGTTGATCATCTTCCATTTCCACTCTGGAATCTCAAAATTCTAAGCTACTCCGCATGGCCTTTGGTGCTCAACTTTAACTTGTTGACAATTCAGGCACTTGGAAACAAACTCATCAATGTCTCTCTTCATTCCACTACACCAATAGACTTTTCTTAAGTCATGATACATCTTGTTAGACCCTAGATGGATAGAATATCTGGAATTGTGGGCCTCTTCCATGATCCTCTCTCGAAAACCATCAACATCTAAAATACACAATTTGCCTTAATATCTCAATACCCCATCTCCTCCTTTGGTGAAAGCCATTACCTTTCGCTTATGCACATCCTCCTTCAACTGCAATAACATAGGATCTTGATCTTGTTTCTCCTTCACCTCTACTACTAGAGATGATGCAGATCCATTATGCACAAGAATTCTTCCTTCACCTAATTCATCTAATTGGACTCCTAATCGTGCCAGTGTATGAATGTCTTTGGCTAATTCTCTCTTCTCCTCCTCCACATGGGTGGTGCTTCCAATGGACAACCTAGTAAGAGTATTATCAACCATATTAGCTTTACTGGATGATAGAGGATGCTCATGTCATAGTCCTTGAGCAACTCAAGCCACCTCCTCTACCTCAAGTTAAGCTCTTTTTGCATGAAGATGTATTGCTGGCTCATGCGGTATGTGAATACATCAACATGTGCTCCATATAAATAGTGGCGCCATAGTTTGAGAGCAAACACCATTGCTACCAACTCCAAATCATGAGTGGCATAGTTCTTCTCATGTATCTTAAGCTATCTAGAATCATAGGCAATAATATTTCCCTTCTACATCAACATACATCCCAATCCCACTCTCGAAGCATCGCACTACATAACAAACGCATCTGTTTCATCAGGCAAGGTTAACACTGGTGTAGTGGTCAACCTCGTCTTTAACTCTTAGAAACTTCTCTCACACTCATTAGACCATTAAAACTTATCTTATTTTGAGTCAATTTGGTCAAGGGTGCAGATATGGAAGAAAATCCCTCAACAAACCTCTGATAATAGCTAGCACTCGGCTTGAATGAACTCACCAATAGGAGTAAAAATAGAAAATGGCTCAAGTAAGCACTCGGCAAGAATCTCAAATCTACTCGCCATATATGGCATCACAAAAGAACAAGTTGCACCTGGATCAAATAAAGCATATCAAGTAAAGGTAAAGACTTTTAACATACCCATCACAACATCATGTGTAACCCTTTGTACCTGTCAATTCCCCATCACATACAGATAGTTTGTCCTACTGTCTGCCCATGGTGCAGTACCTCTCTGGTTACATCTTGCTGGTGGTGCTGTGGTAGAAGACTGGGCCATATTGCCCCGCATCAGACACTCTATCTGAAAATGGCCTGGTTGGCCACACTTGTAGCAACCATTCCCTTCTACTCTATATTCTCCCAGATGTATCCTACCATATTTCCCACAAGGTGGCATCCCTTTAAAGCTAATAGTTGTACTTGCTTGAGACTATGCTCCCTATGCCCTAAGGTTTAGCTAACCTTGGGACCTCTGATCATATCTCTGGCTCGGGGCTGGTGCACTGGCTGAAGATGGTACATAGCTAGAGAACCTTTTCTAGAAATAGGACTTATCTCCCTTACCCTGCTTGACTTGATAGGGAATAGGCCCTGTTGACCTGACCTTCTTAGTCAGATGCTCCTCTTTCTCTTTCCTCTTATCCTCCTCAGTCTGCTGGGCACAAACCATCATCTTGGAAATATCTATACCTGGGATCAACAATGCCACCTTGCACTCCCTCTTCACCTCTTATCCTCCTCAGTCTGCTGGGCACAAACCATCATCTTGGAAATATCTATACCTGGGATCAACAATGCCACCTTGCACTCCCTCTTCACCTGTCTACCTAACCCAAATATGAATTTCCTCATCCTTGCCCTCATGTCCAGGACCATCTCTAGGGAATACCTGGATAATCGAATAAATTTCAAGTTGTACTCCTTAATATTTAGCCCCTCTTGTTTCAAATTCACAAACTCCTCAACCTTTCTCTCACTTAACTCCTAAGGAAAGAAGTGATTGAGAAACATACTCTCAAACTCATCTCAAGTAATAGGCTCAACATCATCACCCCGAATCTCCTCCTACTGATTGTAACAAACATTGGCCACATCCTTGAGCTAATAGGTAGCAAGCTCAACTCTCTCATTCTCAGTCGTATGCATAGTCTTTAGCACCTTCCATATCTTATCAATGAATTTCTAAGGGTCCTCCTCGACCTTAGACCCAGTGTAGACAGGTTGGTTCATCCTCAGGAAGTCTCTTGGTCTAAAGGTAGCCGTTGGCTCATAGGAGCTGGAACTAGGAGTCTATGAGCCCTGGTTATCGCTCTAGACAGCTACCAACTATGTGTGCATGGCGATAGCTCCTTCAAAGTTATGTTGTATAGTAGGAGCAAATGGAGCGGTAGGTGTCACAGGAAAACTAGCAGTCATGGTCGATCGACCTTGGCCCATCATTTCCATCTGAGGAGACATCTCTAAACTAAGGTTCTCAGCATTACTAGCTGAGGTATTCCTCTGGGTTGTGGTATGCTTAGGAGGCATGATCAGCAAGCACGTAATGTATGAGTTAGAAAAGAGTTTGTAAGGTTTTAACTCTACCGCACGAACTCAGAATACAAGAAGAGTATGGAGGATTGTCATGCCCCGGGAGGGTACCCTTGGTGTGGTCGACACTTGAAGAACATTGTTGATTCCC
Source organism: Solanum virginianum (assembly GCA_000787875.1). Lineage (NCBI taxonomy): Eukaryota > Viridiplantae > Streptophyta > Magnoliopsida > Solanales > Solanaceae > Solanum > Solanum virginianum. The sequence goes on from DF358337.1 coordinate 84,922, forward strand.
CAAGAAAACCATCTAGTCTCATCATCACATCAACTCAATAGTGGAACAAGGAACTCAAAATAGATAGACATCATTAAGATAAACATAACTCTATTATCTCAAAGCTTCAACAGTATGAGTTTAAAATTACAAAACACTTATTAACATCCTCTACTCAGTGTCTGTGAAGCCTCTACTCAGTACTCTAGATAGTGTCATGACAAGCCATGAACACCCTAAAAAAAGAAAAATATACTAAATCAACTCAAAAGATAAAAGAGCTTCTTCGAAAAGCAAAGAGGGCTCACCAACTCTGGAAGTGCACTGATCTGGACCTCAATGATGCGTGGCCTGAGGTCCTCTATCACCTACACTTGCTTCATAAAATGATATAGGCCCAAATAGACGTCAGTATATGGAATATACTGGTGTGTAAAATAGCTCAAGAAAGTAAAGCTCAACTCACTCATCTCGACTCAATAACTCCTGCTCAACTCAGAATATGCAAGTTTAAAGTAAATCATGCTTTTAAAAGTAAACTCAGTAAAGTTAGACTCATTTTAAAACTATCATGCTCAATCAATATTACTTGGGAGTTTCTCTTAACCGATATCTAATCCTATCACCTTTAGGTTTTGGTGATGCACAATAGAAATGACGTCAATGCCACACCCACCCTTAACGTGCCATGGAAAAAGGTGATCAACTCTCTTTTGGATCCATAGTAAATGCCCACTTGTAGGACAAGAGTCACCAGAACAAGTTATAACAACTATTCTATGCTGGCAACGTAGTTCTGTGGATTAAAATAGAGGTATACTCGCCCCCTGCTCGGTGCTCGATACTCCTCCCAAGACTAAAACATGCTCAACTCAACTCAATCATCCATACTCAATCAATCAACTCAAACCTCAATGCTCAATTCAACTCAGTTTTTCATCAGCTCAATCAATCAAAGCAAACAATCAAACTTGACTCAAACTAAAACGATTATTTAAACTCACTCAATTTACTCATTATATAGTGAAAGTAAGATATTCATATGTAGTAATATGTGTGACTCAATGCAACATGCCTCTCGTACTCAATAATACTCATATTACTCAACTTAGATACTCAACCCCTCAGTCTGCTGGGCACAAACCATCATCTTGGAAATATCTATACCTGGGATCAACAATGCCACCTTGCACTCCCTTAGATACTCAACCTTATCCTCAACCTCAACCTCAACCTCATCTCATTAACTCATGTAATTTAGGTTTCATGCTATAAAGTATAAAACCCTAACTCAATGTCATATAGGAATCATGTAATTTTAGCAAACTTCAATAAATGAAATATTTCAATAATAAGATGATGAGGTTTCCTAAATCTTAACTCCTTTTTCCAAATCTTGACTCAAGAAGATGAAGGGGCATATGGAATAAGGTAGTCCACACTTTGGTAAGCCTTACATACTAGGAAAAGGAAGAAACAATTGAAACTCAGCTGATTTTTGCACTAGAATTTGAAACCCTCGCTTTTCTTGCTCCTCTAATACTCTCAAGAAACTCCCCAAGGTGTAGAATGATGAATTGAATACCCCTGGGGTTGGTTTCAAGAATTTATATAAGCCTAAAAATGCACAGGGGTTTAAGTAAAAAGGGATCAGAATAAATAAAATTACCCATCTTAAAATCTGTCGTCTGAGTCTACGAGACCCCATCTATGAGTCGTAGACTACCTCTCATAGACTGGAAGTCCCAAAAATCTAGGTTACTAGAAATTAGCATGAGACCTTTTTTACAAGTTGTGGACCATTCCATGAGTCGTAGATGACTTTTCTTGAACAAGGGGATCTGAAGGTGGGTTTACTACAATTTGTCACAAAACCCATCTCTACGAGTCATATGGAGTTATATGAGTCATAAACATGTCATGTAAACTAAAGGGATTCTAAAACTTGAGTTACTAGAGTTTACTATGAAACCCACTCTATGAGTCATAAACCCCTCTAGAGTCATAAACTACTCTCGTAGATCTACTCTTGTAGCCTTTTCTCAGATTTTCCTCAGCATCTCTTGCATATTTACTCCAAACTAGGTAGAAAGAATTAGGGGGTGCTACAGCTTGCCTACAATCAAGATATCATCCACATACAACAATGGGATGATAAAATTATTATCAAAAAATTTTTGTTCTAATACACAATGGTCTGAGGAAGTCTTCTTGTAGCCTTGCTCACTTATAACAGATTTAAACTTTTTGTACTACTATTGAGGAGCTTGCTTTAGGCCATAAAGACTCTTTTGGAGTTTCCTCACAAAATTTGCTTCAAATATTTACTTTGAAGCCCTCAGGTTATTCCATATAAATCTCCTCTTCTAGGTTACCATGAAGAAAAGCCATCTTTACATCCATTTGCTCAATCTCTAAATTTAGCCTAGCAGCCAGACCAAGAACTGTATGAATGGAGGACATTTTCATGACAGGTGAAAATATTTCATCAAAGTCAATCCCCTTTCTTTGACCAAATCCCTTAAGAATAAATCTAGCTTTGTATCTAGGCTTTTGGTTGTGTTCTTCAATTTTAACTTTGAACACCTTCTTATTCTTCAAAGCTCTCATGCCCTTAGGTAATTTCACCAACTCATAAGTATAGTTCTCATGCAAAGATTTCATCTCATCTTGCATGACTTCTATCCATTAATCCCTATGCTTATCTTTCATAGCCTCCTTATAACCTTCAGGTTCTTCCCCGTTAGTGAGTAACCCATACTCATTTAGTGGAGAACAGGATAAGAGATCTTGTTGTCTTGTGGACCTCTTGAGAGGAATATTTGATTCATCCAAAACTTCATGAGTAGGGGGATCAGCAATAATAAGTCATTGTCAACATCAATATGTTTATCCTAAACATGATCCTTGACATCATCATGATCATCAAGCCCACAAATATCATGTACACTTGTATGAGGAACTTAATCAAGATGAACCATGCAATTAGAACTGGAGGATTCTAGCTTCTCCAGTTTCTCAATGTGTTCAATGGTTGGATTCTCCAAGAAGATAGTATCATGACTTCTCATAAGCTTCTTTTCAATTAGATCATATAGCCTATAACCAAGTTCATCAAGGCCATATCCAACGAAGATGTACTACCTTGTCTTGGCATCTAACTTTGACCTCTCATCTTTTGGCATATATACAAATGCTTTATAATCAAACACCCTCAAATGGTAATAGGAAACCTCCTTTCCATACAAAACTTTGTTTGGAACATCATTTTGCAAAGCCAAAGTAGGAGATAGATTAATCACATGTGCAGTGGTCAACAAAGCCTCCACCTAAAAGGAGTTTTGCAATATTGCTTCAGAAAGCAAACATCTAACTCTTTCCATCAAGGTCTTGTTCATCCTCTCTCCCAAAAAATTAAGCTAAGGAGTCTTAGGAGGAGTCTTCTGGAGTCTAATACCTTGATGCTTGCAGTATTTGTCAAATGGTCCACAATATTCACCATCACTATCAGTATGAATACATTTTAGTTTCTTTTTAGTTTATCTCTCAACTGAAGCCTAAAAGTGCTTAAAGACACCTAACACTTAGGCTTTAGTCTTCAAGATGTAGACCCAAAGTCATCTCGAGCAATCATCAATGAAAGTGACAAAGTAGAATGCACTACTCAAAGTCTTTGTCATCATTGGACTATATAAATTAGAGTGTACTAACTCAAGCAAAATATATTTGGAAGGACGAAATTGCCTTTTTAGAATTTAAAATTTAAAAACTATATTCCCATACACTAGTGCGCGACGCGCACTAGTGTAAAATGACATGTTTTTGTAAAATTTGACTTCCATCAAGATTTTCAGAAAAAATATAAGTATGGTTCCGCATCATCTCCTTGTTGCGGGAAGGGCATAAAAACCTCACTATTTTAGGTGCACTTTGGAAAAAATAATTTGCATTTTTAGCGTTAAAGCTGAGTCAAGATTATTTTTCAACTCAATTTTTCATACTAATCGCAAATTCAGTCTTGGATATTCCATCAGACCTTGGGAAGACACGTTGTGCACATGATAAAGTTTGGGGGCATTTAGTAATTTCAGGGGTGTTACATCATCTCCCCCTTGGGATCATTCTTCCTCGAATGATGAGTAAGGGTTGAATAACCTCAGAATTCATCTCATTCCTCACTCGAGAACATTTGAACTCTCACTATGCATCATCTATTTATCTTTGTCTTAGACTTTAGAATGTGGTAAAATAAGGAATCAACTTAATGGAAAGGAATACTCGGAATTGATAAGATAAGAACATTTACCTTTAACATCATCATCACTTGGCATGAATAGATGCGGGTGTTTGAGTTTCGTCGCTTCCTCAGCTTCCCACGTAGCTTCTTCAATGAATTGATTTCTCCATATGACTTTGACGGAGGCTACCCTTTTATTCCTTAGCTTACGAACCTCTCAGTCAATAATCTGGATTGGAATTTCCTCATACGATAAGCTCTCCTTCACACCCGTACTCTCCACCGAAATTGCTAAGGCTGGATCCCCTAACCACCTCTTCAGCATAGAGACTAGAACACCAGGTGAACTCCATCTAGCTAGGAAGGCAAGTCTAATTTGTAAGCAACTTTCCCAATCCTTCTTATAATCTGGTATGGCCTGATATAATGGGGACTCAACTTCCCTTCTTGCCAAATCCTATGACACCCTTCATGTGTGACACCTTCAAGTACAAACACTTATCTACCTTGAACTCCAAGTCTCTTCTTCTCATGCCCGTATATGATTTCTAGCCACTCTGGGCTGTCTTTAACCTTTCTGTGATGACTTTCACCTTCTCTATAGACTGGTGTATGAGGTCAGGCCCAATTAACTCAGCTTCACCCACCTTGAACTAGCCAATAGGGGACCTATATTTCCTCCTGTACAATGCCTCATATGGGGCCATCTGAATGTTGGCATGATAGCTATTATTATAGGCAACCTCAATCAATGGTAATTGATCATCCCAGTTTCCCTTGATGTCAATAATACATGCCCTCAACATATCCTCCAAAGTTTGAATATTGGACTCCCCTACCCATCGGTTTGCTGGTGAAAAAGCGATACTCAAATTTACCTTAGTACCCAATCCCTTATGGAAAGATCTCCAAAATTGAGAGGTGAACTGAGCTCCTCTATCTAAGATGATAGAAAAGGGAACCCCATGCAACCTCACAATCTCTCGAATGTAAAGTCAGGCATACTCCTCAGCCGTATAAGTTGTCTTCACCACCAAAAAGTGTGTTGATTTAGTCATCCTATCTACAATGACCTATATTGAACCATGCTGCTTCCTGGATCTTGGTAAGCCGATAATGAAATCTATATTAATCATCTCCCATTTCCACTTTAGAATCTCATAGTTCTGAGTTAACCCACAAGGTTTTTGATGTTCAGCCTTAACTTGTTGGCAATTGGGACACTTGGAAATGAATTCAGCGATGTCTTTCTTCATCCCATTCCACCAATAGTCTTCCTTCAAGTCATGGAACATCTTGGTGGAGCCAAGATGGATGGAATATCTTGTGCTATGAGCCTTGACCATGATTATGTCTCGAACACTATCAAAATTAGGTACACACAATCTCCCTTGATATCTCAATACTCCATCTCCCCCTTTGGAGAAAACCATCACCTTCAGCTTATGAACCATTTCCTTCAATTAGAGTAAGATAGTGTCTTGGTCTTGCTTTACCTTCACCTCAGACACTAAGGATGATGCAAAACAACTCTGAACATTGACCCCACCTTTATTGTTCTCCTCAAGCTGTACTCCCAATCAAGCCAATCTATGCACCTCTCTGGCTAGCTCTCTCTTCCCCTCCTCCAAGTGGGCAGTACTACCTATGGACATCCTTCTAAGAGCATCAGCAATAACGCTAGCCCTACCTGGGTGGTAGTGGATAATCATATCATAATCCTTGATCAACTCTAGCCACCTTCTCTGCCGCTGGTCGAGCTGTTTCTTACTGAACACATACTGCAAGCTCTTATGGTCAGTGAACACGTCCACATGCACTCCATACAAACAGTGATGCCAGATTTTAAGTACAAATACCACAGCTGCCATCTCTAGATCATGGGTCAGATAATTCTTCTCATGGACCTTAAGTTGTCTAGAAGCATAAGCTATCACCTTCCTTCTCTACGTGAGTACATAACGCAATACAACTCTGGATGCATCACATTATATCACAAAGTTACCCATCCCATCTGGCAAGGTTAACACTGGTGTTATAGTCAATCTAGTCTTCAACTCCTGAAAACACCTTTCATATGCCTCAGACCACTGAAATTTAGCCTTTTTCTAAGTTAGTTTTGTCAAAAGGGCCGATGGAGAAAAGAAGCCTTCAACAAATCTGCGGTAGTACCTGGCCAGACCCAAGAAATTTCTTATTTCTGTGGGAGAGGTTGGTCTTGGCCAGTTTTTAATCACCTTAATCTTCTGAATATCAACCCGAATACCATCTCCTGAAATAATATGGCCCAAGGAAGCCACTAACTTGAGCCAAAAATCACACTTGGAAAATTTTGCGTATAACTCATGATCTTTAAGTGTTTGCAAAACCACTCTAAGGTGATTAGCATGCTCTCTTTCATTCCTCGAATACACTAGGATGTTATTGATAAAGACTATCACGAACATATCAAAATATGGTCTGAATACTTTGTTCATCAAGTCCATATAACCTGAAGGACATGACTAAGAACTCAAAGTGGCCATACCATGTCCTAAAGGCTATCTTTGGAATATCACTTTCCTCACCTTAAATTGATGGTAACCCAATCTGAGATCTATCTTGGAGAAACAAGTAGCACCCTAAAGTTGGTCAAAGAGATCATCTATTTTGGGAAGAGGGTACTTATTCTTTATGGTCACCTGTTTCAACTATCAGTAGTCTATATACATCCTCAAAAACCCATCTTTCTTATGCACGAATAAGACAGGGGCACCCTAAGTTGAGATACTAGGCCTTATGAAACCTTTCTCTAACAAGTCTTTCAATTACTCTTTCAATTCTTTCAACTCTGCGGGGGCTATTCTATAGGGTGGAATTGAGATTGGTTTGGTTTTGGGAAGAACGTCAATCCTGAAGTCAATCTCTGTATCAGTAGGGACTCAGAGAAGGTCCTCAGAGAAGATCTTGTGAAAATCATTTACTATCGGGACTCACTTAAGAGTGGGAGACTCAACATCATCAGACTTCACTCGCATGAGATAATAAATACAACCCTTAGATATTAACTTTCTAGCTATAAGATAGGATATGAATTCACCCTTAGGGGCAACAAAACTCCCTTTCCACTCTAAGACAGGCTCAATAGCAAATTGGAACCTAACCATCTGAGTTTTATAGTCAACAGAAGCATAACAGGCATGAAGCCAATATATGCCCATTATCACATCAAAATCTACCGAATCAGCTAAAGTATCTTTATGATAGATAAACACCACTTAATCCTTGTAAACTCTCAGCTAAGATAAACTCTCCAGTAGGAAAAGAGACAAAAAAGGGTTCAAGGAAACACTCGAGAAGAATACCAAACTTTTGAGCCATATAAGGGGTTACAAAAGATAAGGTGGCATTCGGATCAATCAATGCATAGCAATCATAAGCAAAGACACGAAGCATACCCATGACAACATCTACTGCAGCCTCCTGTTCCTGACAGTTACCCATAGCATAAAAGAAGTTTGTGCTGCCTCCTATACCCTTAGTAGTAGGACCCTTCTGTTGATTTCCTGCTAGAGGTGCTATCGAAGACTGAGCTCTGTTGCTCCCCTCGCCTCGTCTCTTCTTTGGGTACTCATAACTGAAATGACCAGCTTGACCACAGGCATAACACACATCCATGCCAACATGACACTCACCCAAATGAAGCTTACCACACTTGCTGCATGGTAGCTTGGCTCTTATACCCTAGGTCACACTGGCCTGAGATTGGGCAACTGGGGTCCTGAAACTTTGAAAACTCTGAGATTTCTGATCATACCTAGTTGGTTGCACGGGCGCACTTGTTGTAGATGGTGCGTGATGTGATAATCTCTTCTGAAAATAGGATTCATCACCTCTATTCTATCTCTACGGGCTAGGTTTATATCCCATTGTCTTCACCTTTCTACTCAAGTGTTCTTCTCTATCCCTCCTCTTATTTTCCTCTATTTGCTAAGCATACACCACAATTCTGGAGATGTCCATAGCAGGAATCAGCAATGCAGCCTTGCACTCTCTCTGCACATGCCTGGCCAGGTGAGACACAAACCTCCTTATCCTCTGCCTCATATCCTTGACCATCTCTGGAGCATACCTTCACAGTTTGATAAACTTAAGACTATACTCATTCACAGTAATTCTTCTCTGTTTCAGATTCACGAACTCATTTGCCTTTGCTTCCCTTAACTATTAAGGAAAGAAGTGATCAAGAAAGGCAGCTTCAAACTCCTCCCATGCTACAAGCTTAGCATCCTCACCTCAATCCCCTCCCACTGAGTGTACCATACATTAGCCATGTCCTTTAGCTGATAGGACTCAAGCTCAACTTCTTCTAGCTCATCTGTATGCATTACACTCAGAAGCTTATACATCTTATCAATAAATTTCTACAGATCCTATTCCACCTTCGACCCTACGTATACTGGTAGGTTCATCCTCAGAAAGTCCCTGAGCCAAGTTACAGCTGAGGACTCCTGGTATCCTAAACTAGGAGCCTAGAAACCTTGGCTAATCCCCTGTGATGCCACCAGCTATGTTAGCATGGTGATGGCTCCTCTAAATTTTTCCTCAGTAGTGGGAGCTAGTTGGGGCTGAGTAAGGGGCGCCTGAGGGACCTCAGCAGTCCTAGCGGGTCGTTCCCATCTCCTAGTCTCAGTTTGAACTGAAACTTCCGGTTGGGCATTCTCAGCAACGGGAGCTGGGGCATCTTTCTGAGCAGTAATTCTCTTGGGGGCATTGTCTGTAAGTGTAAAATGCACGAGTTAAAAGTAGAATTTCATAGATTAACTCTATAACACGAAGTTAGATCATAGAAGAAGGGTAATACATCCTAATGTCCTATAGCCTCCTGCTTATGAAATGTGGTGCATAACACACCCATGAACAAGACTCTACTAGACACGGCTTCATAGACTCCCTAGGACACTCGAACTCTGGGCTCTGATACCAAGTTTGTCACACCCCAGGAGGATATCCTAGACGTGACTTGCACTAAAAAGACTATTGCTAGTACCAAAGTGAACGACCTAGTTTCATTGCCATCGTTCAATTCATTCATCAGTGGAAGGAAACAATATAATGATAATAATTACTATTCTATCTGTGGGTTGATACTATCGATATCAGTCTATCAGATGAAAATAGAATAGATACCAGAATGTCTCAATGTAAAGAAAGGAAGTATAAGGGAAAAGAACCCTTGACATCAACATCAATATCTACGTCTATGAAGCCTCTAAACTATAGTCTAAGATGGTACCATGACAGGCCATGGCTACCAAATATTAAGTAAAAGACTGTCCAACTATAAAAATAAATATCCTCTGAATGCTATGGAGGACGCACCATTGTCAGGAATAAAGAGCTCTGGACTTCAACGATTGGGCTACTGAAGCCCTCGGTCTATCGAATATGCATCATAAAAAGATGCAGTGCTAGAGGGGCGTTAGTACATGCAATGGACTATATGTAAAGAAGTTGCATGTATACATATTTTGTGTTGAATTAAGAGGATTAAAACCCTAAACAAAGGAAAAAAATTGAGGTGCTTATAGGACTTAGAACGCTAGCAGGTGAGTCAGCTACTTGCTTGGCTTGAACTTGCAAGTTAAACGGAGTGTTAAGGGTTTATCTTTGGCCCATGTTTTAGTACTATAAGTGGGATATATTTACAGCCCAACATGATGGAAGAAAAAGTCCCAACTACATTTTACAATTCTTAACCAATTGGGCCAAAATAAAACAAGAAAAATCTGCACATAGGCGGCCCAAGATCCATCTGTTTGGAGCCCAAAAAGGAAAAAGTGAAATGGGTCAAGTAGCTGCATCACCATATTAGTATGTAAGGCTGATAAGGACTTAGTAAGGCGGCCAAGTTTTTCCTTTAACAAGGGATTAAAGCAGCTCCCACAAGTCATACTAACTTGAACACAAGAAAAATTAGACTGCTCTCCAAATTTCCTCTCAACATTTTGTTGGTTTTCCAAGTAGCTTCAAGTGACCTTAAGGCTTCTTTGGAAATTGCTACATGTGAGGGTAAAGTTAAGTAGGTTTACTCATGTGTTTCTTATGGTTTCCCTATGAAAAACAAGAGAGTATGTTGGTTGTGTTGTTACTGAAATTTCTGGACAGAATGTGTTGTTGATGTTGCTGTGTACTTTTCTTATTGATTATGAGTTGTTTCTCTTCTTGGTTTGCTATATTATGAAGT
>DF358337.1:102634-120513 GCA_000787875.1 Solanum virginianum
CTCTAATATTACACAGTTCTATAGCTCCAATAATGTGACCACCAAAAGATCATCTCAAAGGTAAATCAAAGAGATTGTATAGTATTTATAGTTAAATAGGTGGCAACCCAAGGGTTGAGAGAGTCACTTAGCCATGGTCCATCCTATCATGGAAGGTAGCCCGAGGGGGCTAGATTACTAGCTTGGCATAGGGATGAACCCGACACAGTTTACCTCTGATCAGCTAGGTCTTTCATAGTATATTCTATGCACAGATTTTACAGATTTCACAATAAAGGTAAAGTGATACATAGAATGTAAAGTATATGATCCCACAATATAATCAAAGGTGGTCTCTTATCATACATCAGTGCATAGTTCCATTTGAGTTGTCATTTCATACTCAGTATTTCCTGCCTTATATATTTAGTACATTATCTCGTACTGACGTCCCTTACGGGGGACCTGCATTTTATGCTGCAGGTATAGGTGATAATAGATCTACCCAATAAGAGTACAGGACATCCAGCTGTGGTCACCAAGCTCTAGGTTGCTTCAAGGTTTTGCATGTCTAGAGCTTATTTTATTTTGTATTGTACATTTAGTTGAAGCGGGGCCTATCCCGACCCTTATCAGATAACTTATCATTATTTAGAGGCTTGGTAGACTATGTAAAGTACAATGTGGTTGTATCTCATATTTTAGACAACGTACAATGTAGTCATATTTCATCTTTTAGACAACGTGGCCCCAACGGCCTAGTCATATGCTTTTCCTTTTGGCTTATCAGTGTTATTTACTTTCTTAAAGGCATACTGAAGGTGGAATTCCTTATAATGCATGTAGAAAATGCATAGGTATAGGTTGGTTCTCCCAGGCCTTATCGGCAATGGGTGCCAGTCCGCCTTAATGGGATTTAGGGCGTGACAGAAGTTCTATCATCATGACACCTATTTGGGTGTTTTTATAACCGATAACCACTACCTATGAGTCGGTAGTGATACAACGAAGAGATGTTATTTCCACATCTATCTAGTACCTTGCCGGGGTAAAGGATGAGTATGTCAATGGATCCAAAAGTCTGTGAAGTCCTCTTTTGGGACAAAGGAAGCATCTAATTTCACAGTCCAATCCTCTACTATGCTGGCTACATAGTTTATAGGTTCGAATGGGACATACACTCACCTATTTCGGTGCTAATACTACTCTCAGGCCTCGATATACTCATAATTCTATCAATCCATCAAAAACTCTCATCACCTAACCTCTACGGGTAAGACTATCTATCTAATCTATGGGAATTGTACCCATTCAACTCTATCAATAATAATTTTGGCTATCACAGTCATCAACACACCCAACTCAGGACTCAGACTCATTCAGACATCATTCTCAAGCATTTAAGGCACTAGAAATCCCCCTAAGTTAATTATTCAAGTCTTTATAGAGAGGAATTCTAAAGGTTAAGTCACAATCACGTAATGGAATAAATATATAGTAAACTATAAACATGATAATCATCAGTTCATGATATAAGATTATAGTTTAAAGATTTAAAGCAAGAATTCAAGATAGTATACAAGAATCTAAAATAATATTTCAAGAATTTAAAGTAGTTATTCAAGAACTTAAAGTAAATACCCAAGAACTCATAAATTCAGATTTCTAATCATGAATTTGTCATCCTAACTCTACATTGGCACATGGAAGATCAATTCCATACTTTTGGGTAGCCTTTACAAACCTGGGAATGACGAATCTTTGAAGAACGTTGAATTCTCCTCTGAAACCCTTACTTTCCTCTCTTCTTTCTCTATTAGACTTGTGTAAGATCTTTGAAAATAATGGGTCTAAACTCATCTTGTATGAAAGTACATTTTAAAACTATATGGTAGATATAAAAATATATTAGAAAGGACGAAATTGACCTTCCTGTATTTAAAATAAAAAAAATGTATTCCTATACAATAGTGGGCGACGCATACTAGTGTAAAATGACACTTTTTCGTGAAATTCGACTTTTGTCAAGATTTTCAGAAAAAATATAAGTTTGGTTCTGCATTCTCTCCGCGTTATGGAAGGGGCGCAAAAACCTCACTGTTTTAGGCCCACTTTGGAAATATTAATTTGCATTTTTTCGTGTTAAAGCCGAGTCGAGACCATTTTCCGACTCAGTTTTTTCCACTGATCACAAATTCGGCCTAGGATTTTCCATCAGTCCTTGGGAAGACATGTTGTGCACATGATAAAATTTAGGGGCATTTTAGTTATTTCACAGGGTATTACAAAAACCATTGCTTGCCCCAAAGCGAACCACCTAGTCTCATCGCACTCATTCAATCAATTTATATTGCGAAAGATATTATGTTATAAAAAGGGCTATCAGTTGGCTAAGAAACTATCACAATCATTGTCATGTGGAGTACGAAGAAAAGAGCAACTCAATAATAATAGGGAAACAGGAAAAATAATCTCAATATCAACTATCAGCTATCTATGTCTATGAAGCCTCTATAGCTAACCTCTAAGAAAGTACCATGATAGGCCATGACTACCATAATCAAATAAAATAACTCAAAATATATAGAAAGGTAAATATGTCATCTGAAAGAAAGGGAGAAATCATCAAGTCTCGGTTTGGGGATCTGTGCACCTCGATGATTAGCCTGCTGAAGTCCTCTGTTTACAGAATTTGCATCATAAAATGATGCAGCACCAAGGGGCGTTAGTACATGGAATGTACTCTACGTCAAATGGGATAAAGTGAACAATATACACTGTCCTCAGCTCATCAATCACTCATCCTTGGCTCAGAGTAAGGGACAGGACTCTATCATATCACTATACATCAAGACGTCATGCTATCATATCAACCTTAGAGTACTATCAACATGAAACCTATTTGGGAGTTTCTATAATCGACAACCACCACCTATGAGTCGGTGATGATACAAAGAAGAAATGTCATTGCCATATCTGTCAAGTACCTTGCTGGGGTAAAAGACAAGTCTATCGAGGATCGCAAAAGAAGTCTGTCAAGCCCTTTACCAGGCAAAGAAAACATCCATTTTCATGGTCTACTCATATCCTATGTTGGCCACGAAGTTAATATGTATGAGTGAGACTCACACTTACCCATTTTGGTGGTCATACTCCTCCCAGGACTCGACATGCTCATAAGTCTATCAATACATCAATAATTTCCATTACCCAGCCTTTAGGGCAAGAACAATCACCTCATCTCATCATCTATCATATTAAAAGTAGGATTATTCCTTCAAGACTAAGGTTCAACCTTATTTAGACTCTGAGAACACTAATTCCATCAATTTTAGCTTCAACAAACTCATCTCAGGGCTCAGACTCCAACAATAAACACATTCAGACAATCAAGGTTCTAGACATTTCCTCTAAGTTCATTCTTGAAGTATGTAACAAGGAAATCATGCAAATTAGGTATACAATCATACAATGATACACGTAAATAGTAACTAAAAGTATGATGATCATCAATATAAGATAATATATAGAAATTAAAGACAATTTTCGAGAAATCCTTCAAGAATTACAACTCCAGACCCATCAAGTTTCAACTATCAACCTACTACATGTATTAGGGCAGATGGAAGAACAATTCCATGTTCTGGGTAGCCTTTACATACCTTAGATGAAGATTGTACAAATCTTCAACAAGAATTTGGACCCAAGCTTTGAACCCCTCAACTCTTCTTCTTCCTCTTCTCTCAGAACTAACATTCAGACTTAAGAAAATATGGGTTCTTGAACCCTTCGCGTGAATTAAAGGGGCTAAAACACATTTTGACACTTAAAATTTGGTTAGGAATACCCAAAATACCCTTCCCATAATTAAAGAAAAGTTTTAAAAATTGATGTACCAGTCTGCGATGCGTCAAGGGCGTAGATCAGTACGTTTTCGCCATTTTTCAAAAATTCCAATTCCCATCAATTGTTTTTTAAAAAAACTAAAGTGTCACTCAGCGCCCTCTCCACATCGCGCCAGGGGCGCAGTCAGACGCTGTTGTTTAAAAATTAGTGAAAATTATTTTTTGCTCTGGTTGCTCTTAAATTGGGTCGAGACAATTTCCCACTTGATTTTCTGTGCTAATCGCAAATCCAGTCTTAAATTTCTAATCGGAGCTTTGGAAGACGCATTATACGTATGATTATGTTGTAGGGGCATTTTGATAATTTCACAGGGTGTACATCATCTCCCCCTTAGGATCATTCGTCCTCGAATGATGAGTCAAGGTAGAATAAAAGCACAAGTTACTTTAGACTCATCTCACTCCTCACTCGGGAACTCTCAACTATGCCTCACCTGTCTATTTTTTCTTAGACTTAGAAATAGAATTAGTATATCAACTCAAGAAAGGAATTTCAATAACATTAAGGATAGGGACATTACCTTCAACATCATCGTCATTTGGCATAAATGGGTGCAGGTATTTGAGTTTCATCGCTTCGTCAGTTTCCCATGTAGCTTCCTCAACAAATTGATTCCTTCATAGGACTTTGACAGTGGCTATCTCTTTGTTCCTCAGTATACGAACTTGTCGATCAAGGATTTGGAATGGAATTTCTTCACAGAATATGTTATCCGTCACTCCTGTAGTCTCAATAGGAATTGCTAAAGCAAGATTTCCCAAACACTTCTTCAACATTGAAAAGTGAAACACCGAGTGAACTCTATCTAGCTTGGAAGGAAAATCAAGCTCATAAGGGACGCTCCCAATCCTCCTAAAAATCTAGTATGATCTAATATAATGCAAACTCAACTTCCCCTTCTTACCAAACCTCATGACACCTTTCATAGGTGACACCTTCAAGTACACCCAATCATCCACCTCAAACTTTAAGTCTCTTCTCCTCACGTCAGTATAAGACTTTTGATGACTCTGTGCTATCATCAACCTTTCTCTGATGACTTTCAACTTCTCCATGGACAGGTAGATAAGGTCAGGTTCGATGAATTCAGCTTCACTAACCTCAAACCAGCCCACCGGTGACCTACATCTCCTCCCGTATAATGCTTCATAAGGTGCCATCTGAATGTTGACATGGTAGCTATTGTTGTATGCAAATTCAATCAATGGCAGATGGTCATCATAATTTCCTTTGAAATGGATGACAAATGCCCTCAACATATCCTTCAAAGTCAAGATCATTTTCTCTACTTGTCCATCTGTTTGAGGGTGAAAAGTTGTGCTTATATATACTTTCGTACCCAATCCCTTCTAAAAGGATCTCCAAAATTGAGAGGTGAATTGAGCTCCTCTGTCCGAGATAATGGACAAGGGAACTTCACATAACCTCATAATCTCACGAATGTACAGTTTGGCATACTCATCAATTTTATTAGTTGTTTTAACTGCCAAGAAGTGGGCTAATTTTATCATCCTATTAACAATCACCCATATCCAATTGTGATGCTTCGACATTCTTGGTAAGCCCGTTATGAAATCCATGTTGACCATCTCCTACTTCCACTCAGGAATTTCAAAAGCTCTGAGCTAGGCCACACGGTCTCTGATTTTCAACCTTGACCTACTAATAATTGGGACACTTAGAAACAAATTCAATAATGTCCCTCTTCATTCCATAAGTAACAAACATCCTTGCCCACATAACACTCACCCAAATAAAGCTTACCGCACTTGCCAGAAGGTGGCGTTCCCCTTGCATCTTGGGTCACACTAACTTGTAACCGTGTGAGCTATGAGCTTTGGCTATGATCCTATCTCGAACACCATCAATATCGAGCATACACAATCTGCCCTGGTATCTCAACACCCCATCTTCCCCCTTGGAGAAAACTATCAGCTT
The DNA here is from genome assembly GCA_000787875.1 of Solanum virginianum. Taxonomy (NCBI): domain Eukaryota; kingdom Viridiplantae; phylum Streptophyta; class Magnoliopsida; order Solanales; family Solanaceae; genus Solanum; species Solanum virginianum. The sequence goes on from DF358337.1 coordinate 108,458, forward strand.
CTGCTTGTGAACAACTTCATTCAAATGGAACAAAATAGGATGTTGATCTTGCTTTTCCTTCACTTCTGACACTAAAGACGAAGAAGACCCATTATGAACATTGACCCTACCTTCATTGTTCTCCTAAAGTTGCACTCCCAACCGACCCAATCTATGCACTTTCTTAGCTAACTCTCTCCTCCCTTCTACCATGGTAGCACTGCTAAGAGCATCAACAACAATGTTAGTCATACCTTGGTGGTAGAAAATGCTCATATCATAGTGCTTGGGCAACTCCAACCATCTCCTCTACCGCAAGTTGAGTTCTTTCTGACTAAACATTATTGTAGGCTCTTGTGGTTGGTGAACAAGTCCACATGTACTCCATACAAGTAGTGATACCAGATCTTATTCTAACTGAACATGTATTGCAAGCTATTGTGGTCAGTGAACACGTCTACACATACTCTGTACAAATAGTGACGCCAAATCTTAAGTATGAATACCACCACTGCCAACTCGAGATCATGAGTTGGATAATTCTTCTCATAGATCTTAAGTTGTCTAGAAGCATAAGCTATCACCTTCCCTCTCTACATAAGTACACAACCCAATCCTACTCTTAATATATCACCGTACATCACGAAGTCTCCTGTCACATCGAACAAAGTCAAAACTGGTGTTGTAGTCAATCTAGTCTTCAACTTGGAAACTCTTTTCACATTCCTTACACCACTGAATCTTGGATTTTGTCTGAGTCAGCTTAGTCAATAGTGCTGACAAAGAAGAGAAGCCCTCAATAAATCTGTAGTAGTAGCCTGCCAAACCCAAGAAACTTCTTATTTCCGTCAGAGAAGTTGGTCTAGGCTAGTTTTTAACCGCTTTAATCTTCTGAGTATCCACCCAAATACCACTCCTGAAATAACATGGCTTAGGAAAGCCACCGACTTAAGCCAAAACTCACACTTTGAGAATTTTGCATATAACTCATGGTCTTTAAGCATTTGCAAAACCACTCTAAGGTGATTAGCGTGCTCCTCTTCATCCTTCGAATATACCAGAATATCATCAATAAACACGATCACAAATATATCAAGATATGGTCTGAAGACCTTGTTCATCAAATCCATGAAAGCTGCAAGTGCATTTGTCAACCTGAAGGACATGACCAAGAACTCAAAATGGCCATACTATGTCCTAAAGGTTGTCTTTGGAATATTACTTTCCCTCACCTTCAACTGATGATAACTTGATTTGAGTTCTATCGTGGAGAAACTAGTGGCACCCTAAAGTTTGTCAAAGAGAACATCTATCCTGTGGGACAGGATACTTATTCTTTATTGTGACCTTGTTCAGTTGTCGGTAGTCTATACACATTATGAGGGACCCATCTTTCTTACGCATGAATAGGATAAGAGCACCCTAAGGTGAAACACTAGGCCTTATAAAACCTTTCCCTAACAAGTCTTTCAACCGCTCTTTCAATTCCTTCAACTCTGCAGGGGCCATTCTATAAGGTGGAATTGAAATGGGTTTGGACTCAGGAAGAACATCAATCCCAAAGTTAATCTCCCTATCAGGAGGGACTCCGGGCCGATCATTAGGAAACACCTCTAGAAACTCATTCACAATTCGGACTGACTGAAGAGTAATAGGTTCAACATCATCAAACTTGTCTCGCACAAGGTGCTAAATACAACCTTTGAAGATCAACTTTCTAGTATTAAGATAAGAGATAAACTTGCCTTTAGGTGCAACCAAATTCCCTGTTCACTCTAGAAGAAGCTCATTAGGAAATTAGAACTTAACAATTCGAGTTCTACAATTAATAGAAGCATAATAGGGATGAAGCCAATCTATGCCAAGTATCACATCAAAATCAACCATCTTCGATTCTACCAAGTTAGCTAAGGTGTCTCTATGATAAAGGGATGATACACATTCCCTAAAAGCTCTCTAAGCTAAGATAGACTCACCACTAGGAGTGGATATAGCAAAAGGTTCAAGCAAACACTCTGGAAAGATCCCAAATTTACTAGCCACATAAGGGGTCATAAAAGATAATGTGGCACTCGGATCAAGCAATGCATAATAGTCAAAGGTAAAGACTCAAAGCATACCCATAACAATGTCTAGTATAGCTTCCTAATCTTGTCGATTGCCAATAGCATAAAGATGGATCATCCCACCTCCTATACCAGTAGTAGCACCCCTCCACTGATTACCTACTGGAGGGGTTGCGGATGACTGTGGTCTGCTACTCCCCTCACCTCGTCTCCTCTTTAGACACTCATAACTGAAGTGACCAGTCTGTCTACATAAGTAACAAACATCCTTGCCCACATAACACTCACCCAAATAAAGCTTACCGCACTTGCCAGAAGGTGGCGTTCCCCTTGCATCTTGGGTCACACTAACTTGTAACCGTGTACCCTGAGCCATATAGTTCTGGTAACCATGAGATTTCTGACCATACCTGTTTGGGTAAATAGGCGCACTTGCTACAGAATGGGCATGATGAGATGTTTCTTTTGGAAACAACACTTGTCGCTCGTATTCTATCTCTGTTGGCAAGGCTCGTGCCCAACTGATTTTTCTTTCCTATTCATCTAGTCCTCTCTATCTTTCCTTTTATCTTCCTCTGTCTGCTGGGCATAACCATGATTTTAGAGATGTTCATGCCAGGAATTCACAAAGCTGCCTTACACTCTTTCGGCACATGTCTGCGCAGATAAGACACAAACTTTCTCATCCTTGCTCTCATGTCTTGCACCATCTCTAGAGCATACCTGTATAGCTTAATAAACTTAATGCTCCTTTACAATTATCATTCCTTACTTTAAATTCACGAACTCATCCACCTTTGCCTCCTTCAACTCTTGAGGAAAGATAATATCAAGGAAGGCTGTCTCAAACTCCTCCCATGTTGCAGGCTCCATATTCTCACCTCTACTCTCCTTCCATTAATTATAACACATGCTAGCAACATCCTTCAACTGGTAGGAGGTAAGCTCAACTCCCACAATCTCATCAGCATATATTGCTTTTAGAATCTTATACATCTCATCAACAAAATTTTATGGGTCCTCTTCTACCTTTGACCCCATATATACCGGCAGGTTCATCCTTAAGAAGTCTCTGAGTCGGGTTGCAGCTGAGGGCTCCTGCGAACTAGAACTAGGAGCTTGCGAACCCTGACTATTTCCCTGGGAGGCTACCAATTGAGTATGCATGGTGATGGCTCCCTAAACACTACCTCGATAGTGGGAGTTGCCTGGGACTGAGCAGGGGGCGCCTATGGGACCTGAGCAGTCCTAGCAGGCCCTCCTCGTCTACTAGTATCTGTCTGGACTGGGACCTCAGGTTGGGTGTTCTCAACAGCTGGGGCTGCGACATCTCCCTGAGCAGCTGTTCTTCTTGGTGGCATTTTTTGTAAACGAATAACGCACGAGTTAAATTGAGATTTCCATAAAGTTAAACTCTATTGTACGAATCTAGATCATAGAAGAAGGGTAACACTTCCTAATGTCCTACAACTACTAGCTTATGAAGTGTGGTGTATAACATACCCATAAATAAGACTCTACTAGACACGACTTCATAGACTCCCCAGGACACTCAAACTCTAGGCTTTGATACCAAGCTTGTCACGCCTCAGGAGGGTACCTTAGATATAACTGGCACTCAGAGACTATTGCTAGCCCCCAAGCGTACCACATAGTCTCATCATGTTCGTTCAATCAATTTATATTACAGAAGATATGAAATAATTAAAAGAGGCTATCAGTAGGCTAAGAAACTATCACAATCACTATCATGCGGAGTACGAATAAAAGAGCAACCTAATAATGATAGGGAAGCAGGAAAAATAAATCCCAACATCAACTATCAGCTATCCATGTCTATGAAGCCTCTATAGCTAACCTCTAAGAAGGTACCATGACAGGCCATGGCTACCACAGTCAAGTGAAATAACTTAAAATAAATAAAAAGATAAATATTTCCTTCAAAAGTAAGGGAGGACTCACCAAGTCTCTGTCTGGGGATCTGTGAACCTCAATGATTTGCCTGCTGAAGTCCTCTATCTACAGAATCTAGATCATAAAAGGATATAGCGCCAAAGGGGTATTAGTACATGGAATGTATTATATGTAAAACAGGCTAAAGTGAATAATATACACTATCATCAGCTCATTAATCACTCATCCTCGACTCAGAGTAAGGGAGGGGACTCTATTATATCAATATATATCAAGACATCATGCTATCACATCAACCTTAGAGTATTATCAATATGAGACTTATCTAGGAGTTTCTATAATCGACAACCACCACCTATGAGCCAATGAAGATACCACGAAAAGATGTCGTTGCCACATCTATCTAGTACCTTGCTGGGGTAAAAGACGAGTCTATCAGGGATCCCAAAAGAAGTCCATCAAGCCCTCTATGGGGCAAAAGAAACATCCGCTTTCATGGTCCAATCCTCTTCTACGCTGGCCACATAGTAAATGAGTACGAGTGGGACTCACTCTTGCCCATTTCAGTGCTAATGCTCCTCCTAGGACTAAACATGGTAATAAGTCTATCAATACATCAAGAATTTCCATCACCCAGCCTCTACGGCTAATAACAGTCACCTTATCTCATCATCTATCAACTCAAGGAGTAGGATTATTCCTTTAAGACTAAGGTTCAACCTCATTTAGACTATAAGAACACTAATTTCATTAATTTCAGCCATCAACACACTAATCTCAGGACTCGAACTCCAACAATCAACGGATTCAGATAGTCAAGGTTCTAGACATTACCCTAAGTTCATTCTTGAAGTATTTAAGAAGGAAATCATTTAAATTAGGTATACAATCACACAATGATACATATAAATAGTAACTACAAGTATGATGATCATCAATTTAAGATAATATATAGTAATTAAAGATAATTTTCAAGAAATCCTTCAAAAATTACAAGTCAAGATCTATCAACTATTAATTATCAACCGACTACACGTATTAGAGCACATCGAATAACAATTCCATATTCTAAGTAGCCTTTATATACCTAGGATGAAGATTGTATAAATCTTCAACAAGAATTTGAACCCAAGCTTTGAAACCCTCAACACTTCTTCTTCCTCTTCTCTCAGAACTTATGTTCAGACTTAAGAAAATATGGGTTCTTGAAACCTTTCACATGAATTAAAGGGGTTAAAACATGTTTTGGAACTTAAAATTTGTTGGGAATACCCAAAATACACATCTCGTAATTAAAAGAAAATTTTAAAAATTGACGTACTAGTCTGCGATGTGTCAGGGTCGTGAACAGTATATTTTCACCATTTTTCAGAAATTCTAATTCCCATCGAATTTTTTTAAGAAAACTAAAGTGTCACTCTTCACCCCCTCTGCGTCGCACCAGGAGCACAGACAGACACTGTCTAGATGAAAACCAGCCAAAATTATTTTTTTTGCTTCAGTTGCTCTTAAATTGGGTCGAGTCCATTTCTACTCTCAATTTTTTGTGATGATAGGAAATTCGGTCTCGAATTTCTAATCGAAGCTTTGGAAGATGCATTGTGCATATAATTACATTTTAGGGGCATTTTGATAATTTCATGGGGTGTTACATTAAAGATCCAACTCAAATATCAAATCTTCTCCTAGTTTGAATCAAGAAATTCCAAGTTTAGGTATGTGGGTCTTCATCCATGGGTACTTTCACCCATGGAGCCCAACCTTCTCATTTTATGAAAATTGCATGATTGCAAGTTGCATTCTTCATGGGTAACTTTTATTATGCATTATAAATGTGAATTATGTTGGGTTTTATCAAGTATCGATTGATTATGTATGAATGTCCATTTTAAGATTATTCCATGAATTGGTTTATGTCTATTGAGACTATACATGATATGAACTATGCAATCTATGAACTATTATGAACTTTGAAATAGATTTCATGATACCCAAAATAAGGGTTTTACTACTATGTTGGTGGGTTAATTAGCATAACTCTAAAATAGATTATTTTACTTTTTTATGGTTATTACTCTATAAATTGCATGGTTTGTACATGTTCTCAAATACCCACCTTGTCTGATTAAACTACATGGCACAAATTTTCAAGTTAAAGATGAATTATTGCATGATTTGTACGTCAAGTGAATTTCATGATAATTATGGGCTCCCAAGCTTGTATTAAACTTATGAAAGGTTTCTATGATTTACAAGTGATAAGTTGAGACCTTATACTATAATTCTACACTCTTGTGAACAAATTATATCTATTTGAGGGGTCAAGCATGATTACAATTTTCTCCTCTTGTTCAAATTAAGCTCACTAGTAGGGGTCAAGCATGTTACAAGTTTCTACCCTCATGTGAAATGCAATACCTACTAGAAGGGGTTAAGTTGTATTATCTTTTACCCCTAGTATAAGGTATATGCCCATGTAGGGGTCAATAAAAAATTCTCAGGTGAAAAGAAGATCGATGACTGAGAGTGACGGGATTTTGAAAGCACCACTTCTAGCCTTTCATCTTCTTAAGTATATGAATGAGCTACTTATGCCATATTATCCAGTCTTTACAAGTTATTCATATTATGATTAAATCTATAATTATTTCAAGTATTCAGTGGGATTAGATTTAGCACAAATTGAGGCTTAAGGTGAGGGCTCGACTCAAGGGGTCCTTATATAAAGTCTTAGTCTTTAAACTATGTGCTACCACAAGATTATGTTATTTCCCTAAAAAGGCTTACTATTGGATCTATCTAGGTCAAGTTACCCATAAATTGGTGTCAAGATTGGTTTACCATGGCCAGTAAACCACACCTTCTACGATGGGGTGTAATGCATTGGGATTCCAAGTAGTAGCTCGCTTGGTCTTATATGTTGGTTAAGGTCTCCTCCTATATATGTATGCTATATTATGCAAGTTGAATGCTTACATACATATTTTATTACAAGCATTGATCATACATGTCATATTAAGATTATATCCATTGTCTATGATTATGAATTTTGATTACTATGGCTAATGTCTTTGTTGCATTGCACCATGCATACTTTGTACATTCCAAGTACTAATGCATACTCTATGCCTATATGATTTCACTACTTAGGGACCGGAGCTCCTATTGATCCTCCTCCTCCATGTGACTAATTCGACCCATTTGAAGAAAGCTTTTGGTATGTCCTCAACTCCGAGGACATTATCTATTTCCCTTTCATTTTATGTTGAGACTTATACTACTTTTGGATACTTATTTCTTAAGATTGAGCTTGGGGAGTATCCTGGCCCCTACTCTATTCCATGTAGAGTTGTTGTTGGATAATATGGTATCCTATGTATGTGAGCTTGACTCCTCTTATGCTATTATCATTATGAAAGACTTACATTAGTCCCACTTCAGTTCTTATTAATGTCATTTGTTGTTATTTAGTTTGCTTCCGAGACCAAGGATATATGAATGATATGCTAAGAGGCTTTTTTGGGGTTCCTTTGAGTTCCCCATTCGCTACGTCATGTCTAGGTCCTAGGTTTGGGTAGTAAAAAGCTTAGTATCAGAGCACTAGGTTGTTAGTGTTCCTCAAAAATCCAACACACCGCATTGATTAGAGTCTTATTCATGGTTTTGAAGCACACCCCAACTATGAATAGGATGTTATGAGGCATTTTAGAAAATATTTCACTTCGTCATAATCTATGTCGTGCTCTAGATGTAAAGATAAGGCTTCCTGCCCTAACAAATGCTCATTTGCTCTATTAGATCATGATGCTACCAAGAGAGAGACCAAGGATGGCCCATACACCCAAGGAGAAACCAGCTCATCCCACTCCTCAAGCTCCTTAAGATGAGGGGCTACTCAAGTTAAGTTCCAAAATGCCATCACTATGTTGCTGCCCATGCTGTGACCACTAATTGAACCAAGGGGCCCAAGCTCCTCATGCTCCTACTTCAGCCTCAAGGGTGAGGGGCTTCACAAGGATGAAACCTCCAGATTTTCATGGGTCCAAAGCAGAGAAAAATCCCCAAGAATTTATTGATGAGGTGTATAAGGTGCTTGCTATCATGAGGGTGAATTTGGAGGTGAAGGTGTAATTAGTGGCCTATCAACTCAAGTGTGTGGCCCAAATTTGGTTCGCTCAATAGAAATTGGAGAGAAGGAACAATGATGCTATTCCTTGGGAGAAGTTCAAGGTTGTTATCCTCAATCAGTTCTTCCTATTGATTTCAGAAAGGTAAAAATGATAGAGTTCATGAATCTCAAGTAAGGCTCCATGAGTGTGAGGGAGTATGCCCAAAAATTCAACAAGCTCTCAAAGTATGCTCCTTATTTGGTTATCGATCCTAGATCAAGAATGAACAAGTTTGTCTCGGGGGTATCTCATTTGGTGAACGAAGAGTGCCACACTACTATGCTTATGGGTGATATGGACTTGTCTCGGCTCATGACATATGCCAAACAACTTGAGAGGTAGAAGCTTAGGAAGAGGAGAAATGTGAAGTCCAAGAGGGCTCGGTTTGATAGTGGTTTCGAAGGTGCTAAGGGTGGTTGTTTCTTATAAGGTCATAAATTCCAAGACCAAGGATCCTTTTATGCTCCAAACAAGAGTTTTGCTAATGATGGGGTGTCTAACCTAAGGTTTCAAGTTGGCAATGGTGGGATGACTAATCCTAGGTGCCAAAAGTATGGAGAAATCATCATGGTCTATGCTTGAGGGACTCCAATGTTTGCTATGGTTATAGTAAAGTAGGTCACAAGATTGTTGATTGTCTGTATGCTCAAAACAAGGGTAGAGATGGTTGTACTCAAGGCCAAGGTGCTAATGTGGGTCAAAGGGCAAAGCAAGGCCAACATAGGGGGACTCTAAGGCAAAATCGGTTCTATGCTCTCCAAGAAAGGCAAGAAGTGAATGAGGTGCCCGATGTTGTTATCAGTATGTTAAAGATTTTTATTATGATGTGTATGCAGTGACAGATCCGGGTGCCACCCTTACTTGAATTACTCCTTTTGTTGCCAGTAAGTTTCATCTGTGTCTTTAGATTGTTGTGTGAACCCTATGAAGTGTCTACCCTCGTTGGTGAGTCCATTATTACTTAAATAGTCTATAGGGATTGTCTCATTTCTATATTGCATAAAGTCTTACTTTATGATTTTGTTGAACTTGACATGGTGGATTTATATATTATTCTTAGGATGGATTGGTTACATGTATATTATGCTTCCATTGATTGTAGAACACATAAAGTTAGATTCCAATTCCCTAATGGGCCCATCCTTGAGTGGGAAATTCTTAATGTGGTCGTTAAGGGTAGGTTCATTTATTGTCTTAAAGCCCAAAAATTGATTTCTAAAGGTTGCATTTACCATCTTGTAAGGGTTATGGATGTTGAGTCAAAAGTTCTTCCTATTGAATCTGTTCTGGTGGTCAATGAGTTTCTTGATGTCTTTTCCGATAACCTTCATGGTGTTTCTCCCAAATGGGAAATAAATTATGGTATAGACCTCCTCCTTAATACATAACCCATTTTCATTCTCCCTTATTATATGACCCCGACAGAGTTGAAGGATCAATTGAGGGATTTATTAGAGAAGGGTTTCATAATGCCTAGCAAGTAATCTTGGGGTGCACCAGTGTTATTTATGAGAAAGAAAGATGGCTCACTTAGAATGTGCATCAACTACCGGTAACTCAATAGAGTCACCATAAAGAACAAGTATCATCTACCAAGGATAGATGACCTTTTGGATTAACTATAAGGGGCTAGTCACTTTTCTAAGATTGATGTTCGGTACGGATACCACTAAGTTAGGCTAAGGGAGTGTGATATTCCTAAGATGGCTTTTCGGACTAGGTGTGGGCATTATGAATTTGTGGTAATATCCTTTTGCTTGATGAATATACATGCAATATTTATGGATCTCATGAATAGGGTATTTAAACCCTACATTGATATATTTATAATGGTCTTCATTGATGATATATTGATTTATTCCTGGAGTGAAGAAGTGCATGTGAATCATTTAAGAGTGGTGTTGCAAATCTTGAGGGATAAGAGGTTGTTTGTTAAATATGGTAAGTATGAATTTTCGTTGAAAGAGGTTGCATTCCTAGGGTATGTGTTATCAGGTGATAGGATTAAAGTGGACCCTAAGAAGATAGAGGTGATAAGGAATTGGCTTAGGCCCTTGACTCCAATGGATATTAGGAGTTTCTTGGGTTCAGCGGGGTACTATTAGAGGTTTGTGAATGGTTTCTCTTCACTTGCTTCCCTTTTGACAATGTTGACCCAAAAGAAGGGATCATGTAGCTGTATTTACCAACCACAAGAGTCTCCAATATGTGTTCATACAAAAAGATCTTAGCTTGAGGAAAATAAGGTGGTTAGAACTCCTTAAGGATTATGACATGAGTGTGCACTATCATCCCGACAAGGCTAATATTGTCGTCGATACTCTAAGTAGAGTGTCCATGGGTAATCTAGATCATATTGATGATGGTAACAAGGAGGTGGCTAGAGATGAACACCGGTTGGCTAGGTTGGCAGTGAGGTTGGATGAAGTTGAAAATGGTGGTGTAATAGTTTTTGATGGTTCCAAATCTTCATTTATTGAAGAGATCAAGTCCAAACAAGACCTTGATCCCACCTTACTAGAATTGAAAGCTTTGGTGAAGGATGGTAAAGTGGAGGTTTTCTCCTATGGGGAGATGGTGTCCTTAGATACCAAGGTAGGCTATGTGTGCCTAATGTTGGTGGATTGATGGATTTTATTTCGAAGGAGGCACATAACTCATACTACTCTATTCACCCCAGGTCCACAAAGATGTACAGAGACTTGAGGGAGGTGTATTGATATGGTGGTATGAAAAAGGATATTGCCATGTTCATAGCCTGTTGCCACAATTGCCAACAAGTGAAAGTTGAACATCAAAGGTCGGGTGACCTAGCCCAAGACATAGAATTCCTACTTGGAAGTAGGAAGAGATCAACATATATTTTATGATTGGTTTGCCAAAGACTAGGAAACAGTTTGATTCTATTTAGGTTATTATTGATAAAATAACTTAGCTCACTTTTTACCAGTTAAAACAACTTATGGTACCGAAGATTATGCCGAGATATATACTCATGAGTTTGTTAAGTTGCATGGGGTGCCGTTGTTCATTTTATCGGACGGTGGTGCTCAATACACTTCTTATTTTTTGAGATCCTTCCAAAAGGGTCTTGGTACCAAGGTCAATCTTAGCATGACTTTTCATCCTCAAATGGATGGTCAAGCCGGAAGGACAATCAAAACTCTTGAGGATATGCTTAGGGCTTGTGTTTTTGAGTTAAGAGGTAGTTAGGATGAACATCTTCTACTTATGGAGTTTACTTTACAACAATAACTACCACTCTAGTATAGGCATGGCTCCCTTTGAGGCCTTATATGGTAGGCTTTATAGATCCCCGATTGGGTGGTTTAAAGTTGGGAGAGATGGTTTTGTTAGGTCTTGATTTCATTATGGAGGCTTTGTAAAGAGTGAGGTTGATAAGGGAAAGATAGAAGACGGCTCAAAGCAGAAAAAAAATATTATTTTGATGTGAGGAGGAGAGACCTTGAATTTAATATTGATGAATGAGTTTACTTAGCAAGAAATGAAAATTGAGCCAAAGATTTGTGGGATCTTATAGAATTTTGAGAAGTATTGGTAAGGTTGCCTATGAATTGGAGTTGCTGATGTGCTATCAAAATACAACATATTTGATGCCTAAAACTTAGAATTTTGTGTGTTTTTAATGCAACTTTTATGGTTTTTATGTGTTTTTGTATTTGCTTTTGTAGGAAATACAGATTGGATCAATTTTGGGAAAAGTTGCTGATTTTGCTGATTTTTAGGACATATAGAACCCTTTACAAGTCGTAGTCCAGTGTACGATTCATAGAGGTGGTCTTGTATATACTTCCAGTGTTTAAAAGCAAAAACTGAAAGTTTGAAGTTTAGCTATATGAGCCCTAGGTATGAGTCATAAGCCCTTCTACAGGTCGTAAAGGGTGGTACCCTAGCAAGTTCCAATGAT
>DF358336.1:1540-22609 GCA_000787875.1 Solanum virginianum
CCTCTCTACTTAGGTAGTGGTAAGGCCTGCGTACATTCTACCCTCCCCAGACCCCACTTGTGAAATTTCACTGGGTATGTTGTTGTTGTTGTTGTATACATTGTTGCACAAATCCATGGGATAAAGAAAGTACTTCCCTCTGTCCATCTTTACTTGACCCCTATATTATTTTAAAATATTCAACAATACTTGTCCAGTTTATGAAATCAAGATATAATTTTACACTTAGTTTCTAATTTATTCTTGTCATTAATTATAGTCATTTTCCTATTACATTTTTTAAGATATTATATTAATTATATTCAAAGGGATTTGATAAAATTACCCCTATCATTTACTACTTTTTAATCTATGTGTCAAGTCAATAGAAGGCAAGTAAAGATGAACGGGGGAGCAATACTTATTCTTGAAAAATAAATATTGACAAATTAACATAGAAAAGACCAAGTCAAAGGGCACCTACACATACTCCAATATTATAGCTGCTTAAATTAACTCACGCCCATTAATTGCTTCAAATATTAACCATACTCCCACCATTGAAAACAAATTAACATTTGAAATGACTGAAGATAATGAGGGTATGATAGTAAAAATACATAATTATAAACCAAAATGTGACAAGGTGGGGGCGTATATTTTCATCAGCAGTAATCAACAACCTAATTGTGATTACATTTATTCCAGTGTGCATAGTATAAGAATTCAAAAATCTTGTCTTGAAAGGGAAATTAGACAATTTGTATTGGGATGAAATGAGGTGTCACATTGAAATAACTGATGTATCATTCATTATTCATAGCTCTATAAGATACGAATACTGCACAACCATGATCCTTAACAATTAAAAAAAGCTAAGAATAGTATCAAACAAATTTATGATAGTTGATACGAATTGATTATACAACCTAAAGTGCAACCCGGGACTCATAAATATAAATTGCTCCCAAGAGATCAATGGATTCTCTCTCTATATGGCATAAATATACCTGAACAGAAAACGGAGGAGAATGTAGCCAAAAAGCTATTTACTGTAGAGAGAGCTCATCAACCCAAAAACAATTGTAAAACATCTTATGGAGGCACTAGTACCCTCAAATCACTTGGCAATGAACCATGCGTTACAGAAATCCAACACTTAAATTGACCTCTGAACCTATTGGCCTAAGTGAACACACTATCAACAATTATATATATCCTCCTTTGCTAGTTACATACGCTTATCTTAGTGAGTCTGCACCTTCCTCAGTAATCAACACATAGCTTCATAGGTGTGTATTGCCACTTCTATACAATGTTGCGATACAGAACACAGTCAAAATAAGAAAGCGGGAAATTTTATGCTCCGATGTGGTGTCCTATAGACTGAGTGACTTGATAATTTTTCTGATTTGTGTGGTCCATAAGACAACAAGCTTTAATGAAAAACTTGAGCTGATGCATAGTACTCACTTTCATTAAACACAGGTCTTAAATCTTCTTTGCACATAAAATCCAAAGGGAAGGAAACAAGATGACCTTTCACAGATTTTAATCTCTCCATGGGATCTGTACTCTCGATATCTCCACCCTGATAAGATTCTAACTTGCTTGGAGCTATTCCTAAATCAATGGTCGTATGACCAAGTATTTCTTTCGAGAATGCCATGCATTGTCGGAGTGAAACCCTGCATGACAGTAGTGGAGAATATGAGATCAAAAAAGAAAAGGAAAGGAAAAAGAAAGACAAAATGAGAAAATGACGCAGCTAGCTATACCTGGATTGAATCAGATTGTTGGGTATGCAAGAAAACACATCTTGGTATATCATGGTATTTGTCTGACAAAAACACCGCCACTCAAGCATCAGAAAAGGTTGACATATTAAAGCGCACATGCAAAAATTTTGAATGTCAATAATTCGGTTTGCAAATAATAATTCGGTTGATTTTACACCTATATAATATTATTTTATGCAAAAAAAAAAAAAAAAGGAGAGGACTTGAATCATGAAAACTTCAGAGAAGCACTTCATCACACATACCTTAGCAGTTGCCATCCAAATATCCTTGTACGTTGAATCAACCACAGGGTCCTTAATTTGACCAACCTAGCAAGGAACAATGATTAGTCAATTGAAAACTCATACAGCCTAGAACAAAAACCCTCAAGAGTAAGTTAGCACCTCGCCTGTACGAAGACCAAGGTGCTCAGACCATAGAGAAAGGCGAAGAGTTGATGCAAATTTTCCCGCCTTCCTTGGCTTGCCTCCCATGAATGAATCGACAAACTCCTTATCCTCGATAAGTACACCAATCTGCAATAAAATCACAATCCTACTGATCAGCTTTTTTAAAAAAAATGTTGGGTAATAGAACATAATACAAAGAGTATAACATGACTCATCACTGGATACAACTCGAAACATCTAACGTGACTAATAAATAACTCAGAAGTGGGATTGTCAGTAAAACTGTCAAAAGAGTGCAACAGAATAAATGAATACATATGATGCTGTCTTCCACAGACTTTCTTCCATAAACAGTCTTATAGAACCAACTTGTTGACAAATATTAAGCTGATCATCCTCATGTAGAATTGTTTAAAAAGGAAAAACAACCAATTTGCTGTCATTAACCCAAAAGGACAATTATATGTGAGGTTCAAGCATGGTATTTTGAAGAATTAATTTGGTAATAAGTTGGAATAAAATTGGTGCAATAGATCATAATGGTTATAGAGATTTCATATAGGCCGCCCAACTGTTTGAGATCAAGACATAGTTCATTGACTGACATGGTTGTGAGGCAGACTAAATTCTAATAACAGCCATTTTAACATCAACGCTTCATAACAGATGGTTATAACATTGAATCACATCCGCCAGTGTATCCATAATCAAATTGAATGTTACAATAATATCAACATTAGTCCTGAATCCCACCCACCCAAAAAAGAGTGGTATCAAAGTAATGCTGGGAATTCGCTTGTTTGTGATTGGACTGAGCAGAAAGTGGAAAGACATAAATTAGCCATTTAACTCAACAACCTGCCATGAGGAATACTTTATTTAGCAATTCAGTAGCCTCTTTTGGTGGAACAAGAGACATGTTTGGCCAGCTGACTTTCAAACAAGGATACAGTAACTCAAAAATAAACTTCCAATATGATTTGTAAGTGTAATTAACAAGAAGAATGGAATTGTTATGTTCACGTGATGATACAACTCACATCCAGGATTAAGCACACAAGAAAGGGAAAAATGAAAAAAAGATATCTGCTTCTTCAACCCACTATGAATATCACAGCAGTGGCATGCACAGTATATGCAATTTAAACACATGATGCAGGCAGTTTCAATTAGGTGATATACTTTTATCAACAATTGAAAGCTTCACTCCTTTAAAAGTTAAGGTCTTTTAGGTAAAAATTGAGAAGCAATACCTCAGAGTCTCTTGAACCAAGCAAGCTTCGGTCATTTATATTTCCAGATCCAATCAAGGCTGTATGGTCATCAACTATCATGATCTTGCTATGCACATATATCTGGAGAAACGAAGTGTTAAGACACTTGTAGACTTGCTATACTTGAATAAGGAAAATCATATAGAAAATTCTATAGGAAACATTGGATATTCTGTATTTAGTTAAAGAATACTTTCTTGCCTTATTAGCGTAGGGAGTGATTATCTACCATATTATGCATAGCCTAAGACTCCCATATAAGAACATCTCTTTTAAATTATTATTAAGCCAATGAGAAGCTTTTCTATATTTCATTTAGTATTTTAGCCTCTACAATCTTGAGAGAGACTTGAATAGCTTCCACTACAAACGGGTGGGGTACTGGCCAACATAGGCCAGCCGTCAAGCCAATGTTTACTTAATTTCTTCTTCCTTCTGGTTTTCAACACCATTCTTCTCTTCGGCAACCAGTGCTCCTACTCTCTGGACAGCCATTCAGGCGTCACTCCTCTCTCTAGGATCGCCAAAGAACCATCAGTCTTTCTGGTGAACGGCAATGTTACTTTCTGCTCAGCCAGCACCCTCGTCCAAACCTTGAATTTCTTATCATTATTCTGCCAACTCAAGTTACGCTGATAATGTTCTAGAGATTTGCAACACCATACCATTGAGAATAGCTTCCATTTCGTGAGTAGGGTAACCAAGAAACACTTCGCTTCATTGTGCAATTACCAGCGACTTTTTGGAGGAAAGAACTCTAGTGACACTTTTCTATATAGTGATTGTGCACTATTCAACGAGATTTCGCCGTCAAATTTCTATGATTTTCATTTCAAAATAAACAAAGTCAAACTGGTGTCCCTACTTTGAGTTCGAGGGTGTATTTCAGAATATAAGTGAATGTATTGTCTAGATTCATCGTCCTTGAACAAGGAAAATCATATAGAATATTTCATAGGATACCTTGGGATATTTCATAGAATACTTAAATACCTTATTACCATAGCGATTGATTACCTACCATATCATGCATAGCCCAAGACTTCTAAATAAAGAAACCTCCTATACGTTGTTAAATCAAGTCAATGAGAAGCTTTTCATATACTCTCTCTCTCTCTCTCTCTCTCATACACACACACACCACACATATATATTAATAACCGTCGTGTCCAGGTCTTGCAAAGCTCGAATAATTCCACGGGATACCTTCCACCTCCCACCGGCAGTGGGTACTAGGTAACTTTGTCCACCAAGGACAAATGAGAAGAAATCACAAAATTAGTTATCATTTGATATTCCACCTGATGACACACTTTAAGTTCAGATCTTTGGTTTTAACATCACATAAGTTCTTCTTCAAGGATAAGCAATAAGCGCAGACATGATTATGCACAACTACTACAAATCAACTGGTAAATGTAGCTAAAGTTGAGTAGAGTAAGGCCTAGTGTGGTAGTATGGTGTGTCTTGAGTTATAAAATGTCTAGCATGAAAGGCACTTTCTCCAAAGGTTTGGTGAGCATCTAAATGTGTTTGTAGAGGTTTCAATTAAAAAGAACACTTTGACTGAAGCTGAAAGATACTATTTCAAAAGCAGCTAACCCACTATCAAATTTCAAGTGATAAAATTTAAATATTATTTAATGGATGACACTGGAAATTTTTTAACCCCCATCCATGTCGTAGCAATATTTCAAATCCTATAAGTATAAAACAATGTTAGAGGTCTGTCTTATTGTTTTAGAGAACAGAAGGGCTTAGAAAGTAGCTTACTAAAGGCAAAAAAGACCAAAGTTATGTACAACAAGTTTTGATTAGTACTTTTCCTGAAAGCACCATTATAGAGATAGCTTCTCATAAGAAGCCAGAGTATAAAGGGATCCGGCTTGAATGTAAAAGCATCATGTTATTCCAGGCCAATAGATTTCTCTTGAACTTGTCTCGGATCTGTTTAGCGAACAATTCTGGCTTTTAGTAGACTGATGTCAAGTGAACACCCTATCGAAAAGGGGTCTTGACAGCATGCCAAATTGGAAATAGTCAGCTACAGTGTTCTAGTCTTCTAGACAAATTTAATTTTCTTCTTTATCATGTTAAGGGAAACCTCTGCAGCTCTGGCAAAAACATTGTCTGTGGATTCACCATCTTGCCCCCTCCCTCTTTCCTTCCTTTCTGGGTCCTTTCCCTTCTCTAACAAAGACTCTAATGTAACTAATCGTCATACCCAACTGCTTTGTTTTTACTCTTTCTACTTGTTGCTTATGAGAAAAAACTTTAAAGAAATTTGTTCTTGATTCCCCCACTGTACAAGACCTATCAAATAAG
Organism: Solanum virginianum; assembly: GCA_000787875.1. Lineage (NCBI taxonomy): Eukaryota > Viridiplantae > Streptophyta > Magnoliopsida > Solanales > Solanaceae > Solanum > Solanum virginianum. The sequence goes on from DF358336.1 coordinate 7,310, forward strand.
TAAATGCAGAGTACAAGGCTACAAGCCTTAGCCTTAAAACACTAAGCAGCAGTTCTGAAATCTTGGCACATGACTTAAAGGTAAAACTCATCCACGCAAGCCAGTTATATGTAAAGATTCAATGCCAGCATACGTGTTTCAACCATAGAAGATTCGAGTTAACACACAAGATGACATAACAGCCTAAACATTTAGAAAGACGTCCATGACTATTAGGACATGAAAAGGGAAACCTTTAACAATTCATTGAGTATGTAATCAAGGAGGAAGGATGGAAAATACCTGGCTAGTTGCAATAGGACCGCCCTCAAAGAGCCTTCCATAAGCTCTGAGACCATAAAATGATATATAGTCATGCATTCTAGAACCCATGAGGTCATTAAGATTATGCAATATTGAATTAGATCCTCTGCATATTGTTCGATATTGCCAATGCATGATAGCTCTAACTGAAGCAGCACCACTATCATCCAAACCACCCTGTTGTAACTTAATCCTTAGTGGAAAAATATAGGCAACTATCCACAAGAAAAGATATAGGAGAGTCTAGTAGTACTGTTACCTGGAAGCCAGGAAGAAGTGGGATCACAATGATAACCCTGAAGGACTTCTTCTCATTATAAGCTCGCATAATACGCCTGTACACCGCTTCTAAAACACGATTTTTTATAATTTCATCTCTAGAGAGACCAGAAATGAAAAATTGATTCTGGACAAAAAATCATTAGAGCTATGTCAGATATCAGATACATTGAATGGTTGCTCAAAACAGTAAATAAAGAATACAAACAAAATTATCTGGAAATGAAAATTTTTATCATTAGTAGAAAGAAATAGAAAGCAAGACTCCAATATTTTGTTGTTGCTCTAACACGTCCGATTAAAAAATTCAGCATCACTCTATAGGAATATGATAGTCGTCAATGATAGTTGAGTTATCTTCCACATCTCAACAGTATATTGTAATAACCCTAGTTAAAGCACAAGTAGTCAATAGACCTCTAAAGCTGATTATTTTAAAAAAGAAAAAGACCTTTAAATTGTAAAGACCTTTCTTCTACTTTTTGTCATATCTAGTCCTTTCTGCTTATGGGTTTTGAGATGAAGATTCCCAGGAAACAGCCTCTCTACTTCTATGCGGTAGTGGTAAAGTCTGCGTACATTCTACCCTCCCCAGACCCCACTTGTGGGATTTCACTGGGTATGTTGTTGTTTGTTGTTGTTACCTTTAAATTATAAGGTAATTCCACCACAGTACCAGTTACAGAATACAATGTGGTAAATCATAAACAATGCTTTGCAAACTACATATATGGCTTGCTAACCATGCTGTGTCCTAAATGTACTTCCATTGCTATAGCAATCTGGAATTGATTACAACGACATTGATTATAAGACAAAACCACCAACTGATCCAGGCAAATCAACAGAGAGTAAGAGTCTAAAAAACAGGAAGCCGTGTCATAAAGATATTAACACCACGGTGGATAAAACTTTGAAACAATCATCTAAAGAAGTTAAATTTTCAAGTTTAAATAACACAACTTGAACTTCCATCAGACTACTACAGATGTCAAAATTTGAAGTTTCTCAATGAACAGCTCCTAGGCTTGGACTGCAGCAAGATTATCCAGAGCAATATGAAAATTCCTCAGCTTGCTATAGCGTCCACCCACAGGTGAAAATGGAGATATGCAAGAAATGAGTACTTAAAACAGAAAGAGAAGTTCGATTCATGCATAGATTCAACACTACAATAAACTTGTATTAACTATAAAAGCAATACATCTTTGAGAAGAAAATAATCAATGGTTGCAAAATCTTAGAATAGAAACAACTTCTGTTGTAGGTTAAAAGAAGAAAATGTTTAAACAACCCCTCCTGCTACTTTATAACTGGAAGCTAAGGCAATATCCTTCTCAAGGACAAGTTAGGGTGGAGAAGTGATGCCAGTACTTCAACAGAGCCAAGCTTCTATAATTATGTGATCCTGTTTTTACAAGATTATTGCCACACAACAATCTGCGTGCAAGGACTATTTTGTTCTGGGGAAACAACAAACCAGATGTCCTAATTTAGCCAATGGGAACTAGCTATATGACGGTTTGATCAAAGAGAACAGTATATTGTATACCTCTATGTAAACAAAATGTTCAGCCTTTTCAATAAGGGAGCAGTAAGCATTGTGTATGCTTTCTTCAATTTGACTTGTTCCAGCTGACCATTGACTGACACTCCTTATAACCTGAAAGCAAAGAACTTATATCAACTATATGAAAAATCAAAGACCCAATTAGATATAAAATATCACAAGCCAACGCCAATTGAATATTCAATTTACATAATGGAAGCAAACCATAAACTAAAAAGTGCCATCCCATTTGGCTCAATTACATTTGTAACCACAAAGATTCAAAGAGATTATTTATATACAACAACAACATACCCAATTGAATCCCACAAGTGGGGTCTGGGGAAGGTAGAATATACGCAGACCTTACCACTACCTCATAGAAGTAGAGAGACTGTTTCCTGGGAACCCTCGTCTCAAAAACCCATAAGCAGAATAAACAATTATTTATATAAAGAATAGAATATCACATCCAGAAGTGCATAAAGCAAACTTCCAAAATGACAATGTTACAAAAAATCAAGAGAAGAATTTAAATGGTATAACATCTACATAGACATGTTATTCAATATTATCAAGTAGCTGGTACTCACATATGAGGGTATATGAGCAGAGACTCCCATTCACAACTCTTTAACATGAAATTTTCCATTGTCATCCACTTTTTAGCTAACGAAAGAAGAGAAGATGCTCAACAGTGATAAAACAGTGATGCAACTAGGCATGCAGATGGACTGTTGCATTTAGAGATAGGCGACTCAAGCCTGTCCTAATCCTTACGGCATCAGTCAATTCTTTTGTCGCTTATTTTATTTTTCACTAACCTTCTTAGGTTGTGAGAAAAATTGGGAGAAGAATATTATTGAATCGTTTTCTCTACATTATTACATTGAGACCCTATTTATAGATACTATATTAGACTCCTTTTACAAGTAGTCAATAGACCTCTAAAGCTGATTATTTTAAAAAAGAAAAAGACCTTTAAATTGTAAAGACCTTTCTTCTACTTTTTGTCATATCTAGTCCTTTCTGCTTATGGGTTTTGAGATGAAGATTCCCAGGAAACTTTTCCAATTAGGATTCTATATAGTATTGTTATTCCTATTCCTATTTTAAGTAGGATTGTAGATATTATTCTTGTTCCTATTCCTATTCTATTCTCAAGCTACGTTGCTCAGACTCATCGAAAATACCATCATGTGCATGTTGGATCCTCCAAAAGCAATGCATTACGTAAGGATCCATCATGGTGGCTCCCCCTCAAGCTGGTGCATACAAGTCATATGTACCTAGCTCGTTAAAAATGTAATTAATACAATGACCAATGAAGAGCTTGGTAAGATATCTATAAGTTGATCGCTCGACTTCACAAAATTGACAATCAATCTCAATGTGTTTGGTCTTCTCATGAAATACTGAATTTGATGCATAATGCCAGTCAATTTCAATGTGCTTAGTCTTCTTATAAAATACTGAATTTGATGCATAACGTCGATAAAACACAGAGTAATAAATTCCCGAATTGCAGTGTTGAATTTCCCAAACCAAGCTCAGAAGACTATTTCATACCATAGAATGACTTACACAATCGATATACAAGGTTACCAGACTCCCCAGAGCAACAAGGCCAGGTGGTTGCTCCATATAGTCGTCTTCCTCGATGTGGAGAAAAACATTCTTAATGTTGAATAGATTAAACAGCCAATAGAGAACAATCATAGATAGAAAAAGGCAAACATATGTTATTTTAGCCATGGGAGAGAAAATATCACTGTAATCTGATCCAAATATCTAAGTATATCTTTTGCTCGAAATCTGATATTGAACAAATGGATCATCTCAAAATTGCTCCAACAAAGTTACTATAAAATTGGTTAGAACTTGCTCATACACTAGAGTATTAGATTTTGAGACAAGTGTTTAAACAAGAAAGTCACTGTAAAACTGGTTGAAACATGCTCATATGTCGGATTACTAGATCTGATAGTTGAAAGTAGTCACAAATTGATAAATAAAATTATATGGGTAGGGTCAAGATAATGACACTCCCTACTAAGAAAGAGAATTATATAAGTAGAGTGGGAATGATGGCATGACCCTACTGGTAAAAAGAAATTATATAGGTAGGGTTGTATTGACAGCACGACTCTAATGAAAAAGAGAAATTGTATAGATAGGGTTGGAATGATGGCACGACCCAACACAAATAAGAAAGCAGTCACCGGAAAGATAGCACGGTGCTACGCAAATTGAATATGAAAAAAAGTAGTCACCAGAAAGATGACACGGCTCTACACAAATCGGATATAAGAAAGTAGTCATCGAAAAGATGCACGGTGCCATGCAAATTAGATATGAGAAAATAATCACCAGAAAGATACATGGTGACCTAATTTTTTTTGGCTAACATAATCATTGGCCAGATGGGCAGCATATATGGGTCATAGCAGCCCACAGCAGCGAAAGCTCTTTGATTTTCTACCAGGACCGTAGAAGCTATGATACCATGTGAGAAATATTGGAGAAGAATATTATTGAATTGTTGTCTCTACATTATCACATTGAGACTGTATTTATAGATACTACATTAGACTCCTTTTCCAACTAGGATATTATAATACAAGCTTTTCCAAATAGGATTCTATATACTATTGTTATTCCTATTCCTATTCTAAGTAGGATTGTAGATATTATTCTTGTTCTTATTCCTATTCTAAGTAGGATTGTAGATATTATTCTTGTTCCTATTCCTATTCCTATTCTAACATAGGTAACGATTGTAGAACACTTCACATTCTCATTACTGCAGCACTTCTTTTGATTAAACTGTTGTCAATTGCTAGTCCATAAAACACCTTGTTATGTTACTTGAACAATAATTTGATTTTGCCTAACCTCCTGGTCCTAACTCCTATGCATAACAATGTTCAGATGCATTCACACGGAAAAGAAGAGAATAGATCTACCATTGCTACAAGATATACCAATTTAAACCAAGGAATGAACCTTTTTCTCTAAAAAAAAATCTTCATTAAACATTTATCATAGAAATTTGACCAAAAAATTTTTGTAATATAAAATTACAAATAGATATTCCGCGAGTCTAGCCTGGTAAGGCTTCAAAGAAAGGAAATAGCTCTACCATTTCCATCATTAGTCGACTCACTTAAAGATATTTATGACATCAAAAGTTCAATAATTCCAAAATATTTGTTCTATAAATGAGAAATTCCCGAGGGCCAGTAGCACATGGTTCAAAACTTGATGGGTGATGGGCCCGCACTTCTACTCTTCTCCACTTAAAATTTCATGCTATTGTCTGCGGCAAGGTTCAAAACCGACGTGCACCTAACCTACACATCAAGCACTGCACTTATAACACTAAACCAAAGCCCAGGCCCCTGGGGCCAAGGTCAACAGTTCCAATATATCTTTCTCTAGGTTGACAAAACTTAGATTCCGGAGATGTCTTTCTACGACTCAAGTGTCTTTCTCAAGAAGAACCCAGAGTTGGACATGCCTACTTCTCTCAATTATATGAATCATCAAACATGAGTTACAAAAGACACTTTCATTTTCAACCCAAAAAAAAAAGGGAGCTACAAAAGATATTCCAAATTTTGTACTTGGGAAAGCTGAAAGCATTAAACACACGAGGCTTTTTTTTAGGGACTATGAAGACTACATCTAAACATAAGGGGCCATTTTTTGTCGTTTTCTCATACAGTCAACTAAAAAAGTACAGACAACTTTTTTAAACAAAAAAATCATGAGATTCCTCTTCCAACATTATACACCATCAACTAATTTTTGGTGACTTCTAAAACTCAACTTTATTGGCAGTTAAAGTTTTAGCGGGTTAGACTTGTTTTGTTGTATTGGGGTGTGTGTGTGTTCGCCAGTCAAGAACTCTCAGGTTCAAAAGATGCAAGTGGCGGAAATGAGGATGTTGAGATGGACAAGTGGTCATACTAGGAGCGATAGGATTAGGAATGAAGATACCTGTGAAAAAGTGAATGTGGCCTCCATGGTGGACAAGTTAAGGGAAAGGAGATTGAGATGATTTGGGCATGTAAAGAGGAGATGTGAGGATACTCCAATGAGGAGTTGTGAGAGGTCGGATACAGTGGGGCAAGGAGAGGCAGAAGTAGGCGGGAGAAGTATTGGGGGAAGACAATTAGACACGATATGGCACATCTTCAACTTATCGAGGACATGACCTTAGATAGAAGGGTGTGGAAATCGCAGATAAAGGTAGTGGTCCTATTACTAGCTTATGCATGTATTTGGTTTGGGGGTACTATAGAGCACCGTGTCGATTGTAGTACTAGCCTATTCATGTAGTCTTTGGCTTTTGGTATTCATTATCATTTGTGGCTTATAGTGTTTAGGTGATTGCCACCTTCTTCTTGTTGTTGTTGTTACGGTTCCTTGCATATAGTTGTTACTACTTTGCTATTCATGTCATGTTTCTCCGCACCACCTTTTTTTTCGTTTTGTTACTGCTTTAATTTGCTTCAGCTTTAATTTGCTTCAGTCAAGGGTCTTCCGGCAACAACCTCTGTACCTCAGAGAAGTAATGGTAAGGACTGTGTACACTCTATCCTCCCCACACCCCACTTTGTGGGATTTCACTAGGTATATTGCTGTTGATGTGGATTCTCATTAAATCAGAAAAACAGCAGAGATAACCAAAATATAGAAGCTTGAAAAAACTGAATTCGTCACGAGTAGAGATGTAGGCATGGGATGATTATAACTCACCTGACAACGACATGAAACACGAGGACCAACTTGCGCATTTTCTTCAGGTGAAACAACTTGATCCCCTCTCTCTTGTTTCTCCCACCAATCCTTGTCCAACTTCTTCATGCCAGGCTGCACCAGATTTGAAGATAGCTCCAGATTTTGATCCAACTCGTCCACAAATCCTTTCATTGGCAAATCTGGAACTAGAGGTTCTACACGGTTCTTCCTGAAAGAGAAAGCGATTCTACTAGGCCTGCTCCGCTGATCATGAAAACCATGCCCTATATGGAAGCCATTTATTTTTAGTTCTTCCTTGAAACTATCCCCACCTTCAGATTCCTGAGGCATTAGCAAGGGAATATCCTGGGAAGAAGCAGACCCTGAAGAAAATGAATCATGTCTTTTGATATTTTTATGAGGACGCGCAACACTATTACTTCCATTGTCCATCTCACTGCTCATTCCCATGTAATGAGGAATAACCATGTGATGCTGAGGCATAAGCAGCGGAATTGCTTGCTCACGTGGAGCTTTGTTCCTCTGAGGGATTATAGAAGATGTCAATATGACAATACAATCATATCAGTGAAAGAAAAATACGTTTACAACAATCATAAACCTTTGCATAATTCCAGCGCTGAACAAAGTGTCGAGCAGCATCACGGCATGGTGGTCCCCAGAGAGCACAATGGACATCATGCCATGGCATACGTGGATACTTTTTCCGGTCTAATTCATCCTTCATGGTATCTTCCCAGGAATTTGGTTCAGATTCCCTGAATGTAATTTACATGAGCAACTAGCAAACTTCCAAACAGAAGAAACATCTGAGAGCTGGACTAAATAGATGATCAACTTTTTTTTGAGGACAGTGATAACCTATCAGTTTGGTTCTTAAAGGAAAAGTTGTTAGGAATGAATATGAGAAACTCATCGACTAATCCTGAAACGCAAAAATCATTTATCTAAAAAAGAATCAATAACCATACAGTTTTCATTACCTACCATAGAGCAATATAAGATTAACCTTGACCTCAAAAGGAAATACCCAAAAATATGCTCATCCTTAGTAGTAACTTCCATGTATTTGCTTTGATCAACTGAAATTTTTATCTTAAAAGCCGCTTCTAGCTTTTATATTAGAGGCTTTTAAACTGTGAAGTGTTAGTGTCTTAAAATGTTGAAAGTTAGATATTGTTAAGTTAGTTCCTCCCCAAATAAATATAACATTGAATTGTATCTCATATCTATTTGTATGTGTGTCTTGTATTCTATTCATCATGCTAATTGTTCTCTTCCTTTTCTAAATTTTCTCACAGGGCATTGGTGTGTTAGAGCTAATGCTAAACTACTCCCTCATTGAATGAATATAAGATGTGAATTGTATCTTACACTTATATATAGAGTTTTCTCTAGCGATCCTTTATCAATTTATCTATTTATTCTCTTCCGGTCTATTATTTTTGTCACACAACCATCTCTTTCTGCTGTTTCTGAACGAAGGGACCAAATGAATTAAATTATACTATTGTCAGTAGTTACAGAGTATTTCAACATCTTCCCTAAGCTTATATGAGCTACAAGTATTTCAGAATTTTTATACAATAATGTTTTAATTATGTGCACCTAAAATCAATCAATATTCTAGGGCAAACTTACCATTTTAGTATAACCCCAAAATATTTTATTATACTTTAAAATATAATGGGATTTACACATTTTGTTCAGGATTCTCGCATTTGATTATTTATGATTCAAAGTAGAGTATGACTAGTTCCAAACAAGATGAAAGTTCGTGTGGAAGAACACCTTGGATTATAATAATCTTTTCCAGGCCATATAAGAGGTGGACAATCACCCACTTTGTGTTCAGGTGAGTCATAACGGCCAAAGCACAAATCCAGTCCTCCGATAAAGCAAATCTGATGGTCAACAATGACAATTTTTTCATGGTGGGACCTATATGCAACCATACATAACCATTAGTTGTAAATAGGGTAGCTAAAATTGATGATAAAAATAACGAAACACGGCAATAAGAACGTTCAGGAAAGACATACCATAGATACACGCCACTTGAGAAATGATCCGGATAACGCAGGACTCTGACATTCTCATGGATGCCTACCAGTTTTCTCTTGCTATACACACTGTTGATTTTTAAAGCAATAGCAACCTCTTTGTACAGAAGGATGTAGATCTGCATTTGAAATGAGCCAAAGCTTTTTAGACTTCAATAATCAGAAGAAAACATGACATCACATGGAAAACAGATGAGAAAATAAGAAGTGCCACCTTATTTGGGAAAATACAGACCTCGATTTTAAAAATACTTGTGCTAAAAATATTCAAGATGACACAGGTTTGACAAGCTATTTACCTAAACCTAGGAAATGAAGCAACTGCCCTCCAACATCCCCCCACCCCACCCCCCGAAGAAAGAGAGAGGGAGGGAGGGAATAGAAACAAGAAAAGAAAGACCACAGCACTATCAGAACCAGAGAAGTAACCACACATTTATAAATAACTGCAAAATGTTGACACTTGGGAGGGGAGGGGAAAAGAGAACCGGCACATCATGTGGTAAACTCATAAATAAACCACTTCCAAAGCTGGATTCGGGCAGGACTGGTACCTTAACAAGATGAGATGCTAGTCATAATCAGTATAGCACAAGGATAGGGTTTATGCAAGAAAAACAGAACTCTGATTTACAAGTTCAAATATTTTTCACAGTAGAATTGTAGAACTTTTCTCTTTAAAGGCACATTACCTTACTATAGATTAAGAAGACCAACCGACAAGAATTCCTCTCCATTTCATATTAGATACTAAACAATCAGAACCTAAAGAATAATTTTGACAAGCTTCATCACCAACCTGAACACCTTGTTTTGCTTTGGCTTCCAGTAAAGCATCAAGCCGGAAGGCTGCATTAGTGTGAAAGGGACGTCGCATATAAAGTTCGGGACACAGCCACCAGCCACAAATAAAGATCTATAAAAACATTGAATCAACCAAATCCTTTCTAACTTTGAATATTTACATAAAAATTGACTTATGTAACAAATTCAAACTTAAACACAGACCTCTGATTTTGCTTCTTCAATAGCCAAAGCTATAGCTTCAAATGCTGATTCACCATCAACAAACCACTGAGCCTGACTGCCATCCTCTGTCAAACCCCTAGGAGGAGCATAAGAACCAAAGCGGTGAGGATGACACCATCCCTCAGGTGGTCTAAGCCCTGCATCATTAATTGCTGCTACCCAATCTTTAACCTTTGCATCGCTCTTGGCCCTCAATTTGATACACCTTGACCCACAAGACACCTAAGAAAGAACTTCTGTTGTAATACACAAGAAGGAATCCCAAGCACCTTTAACTAGTGTAAGTTACTAAATACATTATCTCAATGACTCCAGAGGAATTGGCAGAACTCCAACACTAAAGAATACAAAGCAAAATTCTTCAAAAGCGTCATAGTTTCTTAAGCTGCTTACCCTAAAATAGTGGCGTAAAGGGTTTCCATCTTTTATTTCTTTTGCTAAAGAAACACGACCCTCTCCATTGCCATCAGAGGCTGGTAGTACATCAAACACTATTATATCTAATGGCTCGGGGTCAAATGGATCCTTGAGGAAAGCCAAGAATCCAGGTTTCAATACAGCCCAGACCTGAAACGAATCCAATCAAGCATCAAACAGGATCTTTACATCAAATTTAGACAATTACTCAGAGCCCCTGAAAATTTTGAAAACATAACTTGAGATTACAACAAGGCAAAAATACTAACCCATACATAAAACTTGAAAGATTCAGATATGACTCCGTGTCAAAAGTCATTTGTGTTGCTTTATAAACACTCATTGTTAATACTTCAGAAGAAAAAAATCCAAAAAATACACCTCTTCTAACAGTAAAAAGTATACATTAGGCTAACCAGCATAAAAAGAGGAAACATCAATTCAGACAAACAAGCAAAACAAATAATGTATAACCAGCATAAAAAGAGGAAACATCAATTCAGACAAACAAGCAAAACAAATAAGGTTGAAAGAGAGAGTATCGGACTGCACTAATCTCTTTCCAGCTAATGGAAATTGCTCAAATTAGACGTCAAAATCAATTACATCAGTCGATAGACAATACCAGTCCCTTAAACCATGCCCAGAGTTCAAATATAAGACAGAAAGGACCTCAATCCATCCACCATGCCCTTAAACCATGGTCAGAGTTCAAATATAACACGGAAAGAATGCAAACCAAAAGAATTGTGTCAATAACAACAGAAGAAGAACTTCACTTATAGAGTAAAGAAACATACTCCACTTGAAAACCTCAGGCCCAAGGAACACAAGTAGCTTCGGCATTGTTTCAAAACCAAGCATAAAATCAAACAAGAAATTACCTAGATCTCCACTTACAAATTTCAAGAAAGTAGCCTCAGCAATGATTTCGCAGTTTGTAAGACAAAGCCATTACTCTAGGTGAAGTGAAGGCTACTATTGCAGAATCATCTAGATCTTAGTCATTAACGCCAAGAGATACAGCAGTAGACAGCTCCAAAGAAATTTGAAGTTTTCATGCTCTATGACAGTATGTGCTTCAGACAACACTTAGCAATAAACTTCCACATAAAAAAGAAAAAAAAAATTGGAAAATACTTATCATGAAAAAAGAGAGTCAAATCTGGAAAATATATAAAGAACTCTCAATTTTCACTAAGTGATTATCGTGCCCTCTTAAGTTTTTTTTGCAGGTAAGAAATAATCCGACAAATGGACAGCTGAGAGGCTGAGTAGATATATATAACCATCTTAAAACCAGAGAACCATATACATATGAATAGTAAAGCTACCTTCTGCCAGTTGTCTTTACAGCAACCAAACCACTGACATGAACAACATTTCCGACTATCATCATCCCTTTGAATTTTTGGTAAGTGCTTCACCATAATATAGTCTTCTTTTAGCTTAGGACCATACTCGGGTGAAAAGGATAATCTTGAAACTTCCAGAAACCTGCATACCTGCAATTTAATTCCAGTGAAATGAGGTGTTGCCAAGTGTCTACACATGTTTGCTATCACACTTGAAATAATATAATTTGGGCAAAGTGCTTTCAGCATTAACATATTGAGTAAGAATACAGCTGTTGAGCCATCTTCAATTACAAAACCAAGGTACACTAACACAAGTATATGTTAGATATCTCCACAGTCCACATATAGGAAAGGGATATTTTGGACTAGTCAGTAATTGAATGTTGAAATCCTACAAGGTGGTCAATGAGAATCTAGAATATTAAATCTATGACAGTTGATGCTAACTCTGCCCAAAAATGTTATTTCAATCAGAATCATCCACAATTCCTATTGCGACTGTCGGCTAGTAGCACGAACAGATATATATCACAAAGATTGCAGAGACTCCTGTTATTGCAATAATGACTTAGGAATTTGGTTGTGACCCAACTGAATCCTCAAACATCATTCTTGGTCACCACTTTATTTCTTTCTTTTTTCTCTTGTGCTTCCATAAGTAGGCATCACTTCATTTCTATGCAGGGCATTTATTTTTTCATTTTTGGGGGGTGGTGTTATAGGTAGGGGAAGGGAAATAAGTGGATAGAGAATGTAAGTGTTAAACTACCAGTTGATATCAATATTTTTGGGTTTCATGTTTTAGATATTACCTTTAGATGAGTCAAAAACATCCTCCCTAGAAGTGAAACTTCAAGATTCAAACCACTAATCTTATAAGGTAGCTACAACATTGGGAACTTGAATATAAGATTCGTAATCTTTTACAGACACACATGGGACTTCTGATGGAGGAGCACACATGGCACCTTAACACAAATATATTAACAACAACAACATACCCAGTGAAATCCCACAAGTGGGGTCTGGGGAGGGCAGAATGTACGCAGACCTTACCACTACCTAAGTAGAGAGGCTGTTTCCGATTATGATAAGTGCATAATAAAGGCAATGCCCAGGCTGCCTTTACTAGTTTAATAAATAAGAGTACATAATGATCTTAGATAGGAAAGTGCGGCGGAGACACATTAGGGTAGAAGTTAGTAGGTAGTGCACTAGTTGTTTAATTGCAGTTCTTGGTTTTTGCTTTTTATCATTGTTTATTATGTTTTCAATAATCTATCCTAGTATGTTGTGTACTGTGTTTCGATTATCACATTATTTTGTTGCTTTCGGCTCCTTTCCAGTTTCCGATAGACTTTGCGCCATTACATTATTATTCGCTATATTCTCTCCCTTGTCTCCTTTTTTACCTGGATTTGTTGCACTTGCCGAGGGTCTTTCGGAAGCAGTCTCTCTATCTCTACAAGGAAAGGGTCTTTCCGAAGCAGTCTCTCTATCTCTACAAGGTAGTGGTAAGGCTTCCATACATTCTACCCTCCCCAGACCTCACTTGGGATTTCAGTTGGTATGTTGTTGTTGTACATGATGAACAACTTTTTTTGGTATTGTGCTAGGCAAATGAGAATTTCTTTTTTCTGTTTTTGCTGATTTGTGCCACTTTACAAGAACCATCTTAATTCCAAGCGGATTATACACGAAGACGTAGAGCAATGAAGGTTCCTAGACATTGATTAGATGGTCAAGTCAGGGAGGTTATTTCTCCGGCATTTTCATGAATACGGGAATCAAGTCCTCTAACTACATTTTAAAGTTTGTTTCATGGAGATGCAATTATGTAAACACAAAAACATTCACTAAGTAGGGAAATACACTTATCAACTATAAATTTTTTTTAATTTAAAAAAAGAATGTAATCAGGAAAGGCATCTTTCGAGGTGAGTGAAATCCAAGAACTAGACATCAAGGTTGAATGTCATTCCGGGAGAACTCAGTAGAGTGAGGCAAAAGTGAAAGGTAGTACTAAGAAACATCTGCTGAGCTCAAACAATTGCTAAGGCAAAGAAAAAAGACTTGCAGAGAATTTTTCAAGTAAAAACAGCAAAGAAAAGCAAGATTAAAACCACTTCAAGATACCTCCTGGGAATTGACAATATCTATATTTCCAAGAAAGTGATTCAAGTAACCCTGCATAGCAGTTTTTGCTCGATCTGACATTGAATGTTGCCTTCCGAGGGTTGGTCGAATTATTGGCAAAGCAGCACTAGATGGAACATCTCTGAACAAAAAACCACCTGTAAGAACGATAACTATTATAACAGGAATACATGTATTTAGAGCTTCCCTTTTATCATGAAAACTGGCTCTAGTTGAAGAAGCACCTGTTTTTGGCACTTTCCTCAGCACGCACAGGACTAGCCTCATCATCAGGTTCATCCTCATCTTGAATTACAGTTGTATGATCTCCTATCCCCAAGTTTTGAAGCCATTCTTTGACCTTTAAAAGAATATAGCAGTCATGAAAAGTCCACCATACTCACAGTTGTCTAATCAGACCAGTGCTGCTGCCAAATGCACCAAGCAACTAAACAATATGGAACCAACAATATTTCACAGAAAAAGCCCAATATACCTGCTCTTGCTTCTCATGGATCTCCTCAAAGAATGCACGCTTCTTTAATGCAAAATGTAAATAAAATACATGTGAGGCTTTCTTCACCAATTGCCACTTGAACTACAGGAAAAAAGAAAAGAAAAAATTGTGGCACTGTTAGACAAGAGTGCCTCAACTGAAAGAGAGGGAAGACAAATATTTTAGGGAATAAGGTCTTTCTGGAAGGAGATCAAGCCAAATACGTTGTTTCGAATGGGGGATTCACAACTCCAGCAACACAAAATAAGTCTAGCATTCTCAGGAACAACCAGGTGTTCAAGATGTTTCAGCATACAGGATAGGTACTAAGTAAAGAAATTGCTCTTTGAGTTCCAAATAACAAACTAATTTCTTACCAACCTTCTACACTTCAATGTTAAGACTTCCCGAGTTGAATCTTTCATGTCATTTATCACTCATAATAGATAATGTAAGGGACATTGATGTCAAAAGTTACTTACCTGCAATAATTTCTAGTAGCAAATGCAAGCCCTTTTCAATGAGAACAACGAGAACAGGAACAACAACTATGTTTAAACCCAAACTAGATGACCTCAGCTACTCTATATCCGTTTCTTGTTTACTCACACTACCTTAAGCTATGCAAATTTTGTCCCTCCTGACCTCAAATTGACGTCTTTTGGTTTAGAAATTTGAATTTTTATTAGTAATGAAGCCATATCAAAAGAGAAAAAGATAGAAACAATCAACCGAAATCACCTAAGCATAACTTAAGGATTTATTTAGACATCCAAAATCCTTTTTAACTTGGTTTAGTAAAAATTTCCACATTTGATGCCATCATCCAATTATAATTCGAAAAGACCGCTATTCCAAAATACAATTATTCTAATTGCGAATCAAAAAAAAAAAAAAAAAAAA